>JAVTVY010039519.1:0-18691 GCA_036873755.1 Hanleya hanleyi | reverse complement strand
TTGGTTGCCATGCATGAAACGGTTCTGTAGATATCACGGTAACGGATTTTATTAGACAAGGGACATAACTCTGCAAAATACTTTCTGACACGACTCATTTTCGATAGGCATCTAGTTCAGGTCAAAAGAAACAACTATCACGTTAGGATGTTGCATATGGAACGGTTCTGAAATTATCACAATAAGAAATCATAAATGGATTTTTATTTGTAAAAAGGGGCATAACTCTGCAAAATATTGTCCGAGATGACTCATTTTCGCTAGGCTTTTGATTTACGTGAAGATAAATAGATGTAACAAGTTTGGTTGCCATGCATGAAACGGTTCTGTAGATATCGCGGTAACGGATTTTATTAGACAAGGGGCATAACTCTGAGAAATACTTTCCGACACGACTCATTTTTGATAGGCACCTAGTTCAGGTCAAGAGAAACAACTGTATCACGTTAGGATGTTGTATATGGAACGGTTCTGAAATTATCACAATAACAAATCATAAATGGATTTTTATTTGTAAAAAGGGGCATAACTCTGCAAATTATTTTCCGAGATGACTCATTTTCGATAGGCTTCTGATTTACGTGAAGATAAATAGATGTACCAAGTTTGGTTGCCATGCATGAAACGGTTCTGTAGATATCGCGGTAACGGACGGACGGACGTACGGACAGCCGTACATGATGACAACAATACCCCTAGGCCAAATTTGGCCGAGGGGTAAAAAAATGATCTGATTGGTCAATATACACAGAATGCTGTTTTGCTGATTGGCTGAAAATTACAGTTGCATTTTCCATGAACATGATTCATTCCCATGTATAGCAGGAGTATGACTGAAAATCACCTCTCTCAATAAGTTTTTCAGAACGAAGTATTGGAGAAATGCAGTTTTGCAATTTTGAATTCCACATGAAAGCTGAACAATCACATGTCAAGCTGATCGGCAGTCTGGACACAAGTGAATCAAGCAGAACAACTAAACTGCAGGAATAAATGCCCTACTGATAACACAGAATAATTGTTTTAACTATACAGATAGAATGCATCATCAACGGCTACAAGATGTTAATTCAAGGATTACCTAGAGTACATCAGGCACACATGAGTTTGAACTCCACAACATGGACCACAACAGCCAAGGGAATTAGATCCATTCAACTAGTGTGTAACCAATTCTATCTGGAATTCACAGCTCACCCAATTTGGGCAAGGCTTTGGTGTAAGACCTCGCATTGAAAAGGTAATATCCTGGACAAAAGGCTGACGATACAACTTGCAGCATATCCTTTGTCAATTATATTTTGTGAGAACTACACCAAATCGTTGCCCCAGTTTAGCTTGGGTAATATATATCTATACCCTCATCCTCCCTGGGAATATCTCAACTCTTGTCTTTGGTGCAAATGGACCCTTAACATTGTGAAGATGAACTGCCCTGAGCATTGAAGCTAGATCAGCATTATTAAAATATCATGACACACTTTGCGTGTGTGGAAAAAAATCAAACCCATCTCGGCTTCGGCAGATCATGGGTTGAATGTCAAAGTCATAGATAGCAGTTTCTTCTTCATTTTACGTCATGGAATTGCATTGATGTGTTTGTTCTTCACCTGAAGCCTGTAAGAGAATGATGCATCAGCTTACTCGATATAGGGCACGGACAGTCCGACACGAGAACTGACCTCCGGCTAGTTTCATTAACACTTAATATCATTTCTCAAACTTACGTGTACATGTATGATAATAGAAAAATTCCAAGAATTTGGCATAGATTTGAGCAGATCTTAGAATAGCCAGCTCCAGGAAGTTGGGAAACAGTTTAAACAGAGAGGTATTTGTTAAATGGTAATTTTGTCAACCTGACGAGAATTATTCAACCCTTAAATACAAGCACAGGATAACCTCTAATAATTCAGTCGAAGGAAGTGAAATTTCAGGGGTGATCAAATTTATAAAACAGGAAGTTGAGAAAATGGTTCAAAAACATGCATATAATCCATTATTTGTTTATTATTTCAATGATTTTAGAGAGCGATAAAATTTATTAGAACAGCCAAATTTGTTCCCAAAATTGGAGGTGATTGAAATTTGATAGAGTTATTGAATTATTAGAGAGACTACTGTTGGTGGAAATGAACACAATAAGTAAAGGACTGTATTACATGTACCATAAGAGAATCCAGTTTTATCTAATTTACACTTAAGATTAACATTTTTATGTGTTCTATTTCCTCATTACAGTGTATATTTCAACTGAGTATTAAGATATTGTATTTGGAACATTTCATTCCTTGGTACGAATATGGCACATTTAATGAGCTCAGCTGGGGTCTCACAGAGTGACAATTTCCCAGCATGGTTAATGCACTTATTTTGTAGCCATGAACCCAAACATCTTATCACAAACATACATGCTACCTGCTGAGGGATCTTCATCAAACATAATCGATACAAGGATATTTGATTTCACATTACCATAGATGTGTGAGACCTTTTGATTTTGATCAAATTACAAAATGATGTCAATCTAATTAAAATTAAATCCTATCTGCTGCCAATTTGGATATGTCGCTTGTGGGATCTAACAGGCTTGCAGTCACTCGCGTGTTATTACCAATCCCAAGAAAGCTTCGTAGTGCTTTGAAGGGAACATTGATGACAAAGACATTTTGGTTGGCTCAGCGGAACTAGCTGGCTCGCTGGCGGGGTGTCTTTTCATGTTGCTGCGGTCCCGACAGTGTGGCACCATAATACGGGGTAGATATATGGACTGATCTTTGGTGTAAACACTGCGGTAAATGGACACAGTGAACCCATCTCCCCTCCACGACTGCAAACGAATGAGTCCAGATGCGACCATGATGTCATAATAATATTAAATATCCATGGTATGGGCGCTCAGAACACCAAATTCAATTGAAATATACGTAAGATCCTATATAGTGACATGTACGATTGGGGAGCATTGATAGAATATTACTTTATTAAGATTGAAATGATGTTGAATTTTTTTCTTTTTTTAAACCTACCATTGGCCATTCTTGTAGTATTATGTGAACAGTTTGTTGATGACTCATGATTTAGTTCAGTGTTGTTTGCAACACAATTAAAATTGGGCTGTTGCGATATTAGGCCAAATTACCTAATTCAGGTACAATATGCAGAACACTTCTGGTAATCTCGTCATTATTAGAGTGATCTGAGCACAGTCATTTATCAGAGCCAGACTACCCAGAGGCGACATATTTGCAGGCAAGATGGCCGACATAATGCAAGGTCATGAGCTAGGTACAAAGGGAAGTGACAAAGTGAAATAAGAGATAATTAGATAGACAAATATGTACTTGGTTTATCTTTCATTCTGTATTATGCAATAGATTTTTTTTCAGCTATCCAATAAAGTTGTAAATTTAATAAAAACTCGAGTGGTTGAAGTCCCTCAACATTGAAGCTACTGATATGGCTTGGAATGATAACATTCAGAATCGGGTATCTGTCGCTGTCATAGTATTGCAGTATAAAATTGGTCACTGTGGATAGTTCTAGAACTATAGAGCTGAGATGGACTTGTTAACCTTCTGTTCTGTGGTTATTGTGACAGCCAGTAATGGACATTTGACATGTGTATGGATGATAGCTTCCGAGGTTTAATTTGACGTCACGGAACGGATCGTAACAAATCGGGACCCCCTCTGTTCTGTCCCGAAGTTGTAGAAATGACATATAATAGAATAGTTTTTTATAAACTAAACTGTAGTGGGCATTATTTCTAAGAGAATATATTGTCAGTTACTAATTAGGAAAATTTGGTGTTGTCAACGGCAATCTTGTATCCTCTTCCGGTGTGTCCGTAACAAAGCACATGTTAGCTGCGTTGGTTTGCGTTGCACACATTTGAGAGATGATTTGGTGAATTTCGACTGTTTGGTGAAGCATCACCCAGGTAGGATGTTATAGCAAAGTCTATGAATGTCTGTAGAAATTGTCTGCACCAATTTCAGATAGAATTTATATCCATTTTTGTCAGTTGAACATGTTTTCTGTAATTGGTCCCCCTCCACTCGAACGAACGTTGACCAACAGGGTTGAAATTAACCTTGCAAGTTTGAATATCGCAGATTGTGAGCTTTATTTTTCGTAGTTCTTTCACAGATTAACTTGTACTTGATATACGCCGATGTTTCTATGAATTGAAAACGATCGCCCTTGCTATGTAAATATCCGTTATTAGCATTTTCAAAGAACTTTCTCTGTTTCACGCTCCGATGAGCATGTATTCAGACAAGTCTGTGTGAACTGTTTAGCGTTACAATTGTAATATTTTCTCTCACAGACTATGGTGATTTAGTCTTACCCTCTCGAGTAAATGTGATTGGATACAGACCTGGGATAGTTCACACGATTTTAGGGTAAGACGTTGTACATACATATTGGAAATTAAGCCATTTGTAATTATTATTCTAAGATAGGAATAATGCGTACCGTACATCTAGACATGGTCCCATAAATACTAATACTATGGACACTATTAATGAGCATCTTTCCCCAAAAGCCATATTCAAAATTGTATTAGTCTTCGAGGATTTATGTAATTGTCATGACTGGGAAATTCGATGGCAATATTGGTAGGGATTTGTGCCCGAATGATTGTAATGAATTTTCAGAGGAATTATAAATTAGATTATTTTAAATAGAATATGCATTGTAATTCCAGAGTATGTACTTTTGGTGTGAATTGTTACTTTTGTTTACTCATGTCATCAGGTCAATACGGTATAGCTCTCTGTTTATGGTGTGGAGCATGGCGTATCCTGTTAAGTGCCGGGCAAAAGGGTTCTTGACTAAGCGATACTTTGTGTAGCTGTGTTGGGGTGAGTGTACATCTTGGTGCATAGAAATGTAATATAATTAGAGAATATTGAGTAACATTGAACCCCATGCTACATTGGTTTTATATCTTGTGCTAAAATGTTAATGTACCAACATGATGAGTTTATTAGTAGAAGACAAAATGAGAGTTATGGAACAGTTAAGCATAATGCATGCCTAATGAGATAAGACTAAAAATATATGCAACTGTTATTAATAATACTGCATGCTAATTGTGAG
The DNA here is from genome assembly GCA_036873755.1 of Hanleya hanleyi. Taxonomy (NCBI): domain Eukaryota; kingdom Metazoa; phylum Mollusca; class Polyplacophora; order Lepidopleurida; family Hanleyidae; genus Hanleya; species Hanleya hanleyi. The sequence goes on along the minus strand of JAVTVY010039519.1, from coordinate 13,582 downwards.
TAGACGATAAAATGAGAATTTTACATGAGTGGTGAAGTGTACCTAGTCACATGCTATTTACCTCATAGTATGAAGTTTTCTTATTGGAATAAGAAACACGATATTCATTTAGTTTGTGATACAAGGCCATTGATAGCTTTATTTGTTCATTCGATACATTCAAATTTGCATTTCATTATTAATTCATCTGATTTCATTGTTAATCGAATTGGGAATCTATTTCAATGTATAAATTGAGTGTTGCACCACAATTGCGGTGGATAGCCTATCCCTTCCAATAGCCGGAGACAGGAATGAGATTATTGTATAACCATAATGATTGAGAATGAGAGTGTCATATTCTGTATGCGCCATTCATCTATTCATGACCCGAACAAAGGATAAGCTTTTTGCAACATTGTATGATGTCTGATAGCTAACTCCTGTTGTTTATTTTATATTCAGGGTATTTTCCACTCCTCGCAACTCCGGTACGACTTACCTCATGCCTATGGAGCAATAAACGAAGTAACCTCAACTTCCGGTGTTTGTTCTATTATCTGCGGTCACATTATGATCATAGAATTTTCTCGTAATCGTGACTGATTTATCATAATTAAAATGACCGAATTACGAAGAGACTCGTATTATGAGGGTAATTGGGTCACAGCACCATCTGTACATCTACACAGCGCCATCTGCACATGTCGATGTTTCGGGAATGATAGGTCTGTATACATACTGTTGTGGGTTACTCATTTTCGAGCTTTCTAGAAGTTGTTGTAATCGTATTTGGGTTAAAATCATACGTCATTGCTGTACCGGCGGAAGTTTCTTGATTTGATAGAATAATCTTGAATGTTTGATAGAATATAAATAGCTTGACGTTTAGTGGTCGTGAGGAGATTAAAACGGCTTTTATGTGGGTGCTTTAGATTATGCTACTGGACATTACCTTTGCCTGAGATCACTGACTGCTGGATTGTGTATTCCTGTTGCATTACTCCTGTGCTTTAACCGCTGTATTATCTACGTGATTGAACTGACGGAAACTGGACAACAGCTGAGGGGTGTGGACTATAAAAATACAGGAACGCAATTTCTGCACTTCGGCACGGACTGTATAGAGATTTGCACGTTAATACAGACTCTGAGAGATACACCGGTATAGCATTGAACAGTAAGACTTTATTTGACATTTATTTGCTGTATAAACCTAATTTAATTTGTATATGATTTTAGTATTGTAAATAAATATTTGATTGTTAATCTTCGACTTCACAAATTTTCTTTCTGTTGCATTTTTCTATTATCATTTAGATGTAACATCATGGAAAGCAATCCCAAATGAGATCCTGTGGAAAGGTGCCCACAATTACCAAATTTGTCCTGAAAGGAAAGTTTGGCTAGGTTAATTACCAGATGGCACAAATTACAGGTGGGATTCGGCATGAAAATCCCAAGTAAGATCTTCAGACAAGGTACACACATACCAAAGATCATGTTTTCAGAAGCTATTGTCCAGAAACAAAATTTTATCTTGGCCCCCAGGTGGCACCACCTATATGCCAATTGACACAAAAAAAACAAAACAATTCCAAATGAGATCTTGAGGAAAGGTCCCCAGATACCAAATTTTGAAAGAATCCATTCAGGTTTGGAAAGTTATTGTCCGGAAACAAAATTTTGACTCAGCCCACCTGTAGGCAGATTGGCGTGAAAAACAATCCCAAGCAAAATATTGACGCAAGGTAACCACATACCAAATTTTGGAAAAAAATCATGTTCATGTTTACAAAACTTACTGTTCTGAATCAAAATTTTAACTTGGGCCCCAGGTGGCACCTCCTCTGAATACACAAAAATTGACAGATATCATAGAGAGGCCTGGGGCTCATTGCATGGAACTTGCTAATGTTTCGTTTACACTTGTGTTGTGCTCACACACTACATCCAGCATTTCACAAACCTGATGCAAGTCAGACGTAATTACATCCCAATTTAATGCAAGACATAAGTTACAGAATCTGTTTTTGAGGCTAAAAGTGATAACTCTTCTATTTGCTCTTTTATGAAAGGAGGTGTGAAATGCTGCATATGGTCTTCAAGCGATCTGTTGCTGGAAGAGAGGAAGTGAAAAAGTAAAATACACTGTTTTCGGACTCAAAAACAATCGTACATATAATAGGATATATAAAATTGTACAACTAGAGTGAATGAGTGAATAGGATTTAATGTCGCTTTCAACATTATTTCAGTCAAATCACGACAAACCAACTAAGCACCACCCAGCCAAGTTGCATTCCTGCTGCCCCAAAGAAGAAATCTTTGAAGCAACATGAAACCATCCACCCTCCATCCACCCTATAAAACACTGTCAGAGGACAGCACACAAGGAGACAGGATGCTTGCATTGGTGCAATAAAGACGAGTACGTGTTACGTCATCAGATTTAATCTACTACAGACCTGATTACTTGCAAGCCACGTTGTGCTCAGACTGAGCATACCCCCTGGATGACGTGAAGTTATGCAAGTATTATGGCTGTGTGTAGGCTATTCATGCTACGACATAGCTACGATCACTCAAAGAGTTTCGCATCGACTTAGGTTTAAGTACGATTCATGCAATGTGCCCCTGTCTGTCACTTAAACATCTACATATCTACATATACTGATAATCCATGATCTTACATATATATGATGCACATAAAAGTTATCTTGGCTCAGGAAACACCAAGTACAAATGTACACCAGTAAACCTATCAAAGTTACTCAATATGCCTGGTTTGTTTTATGGCCGGCTGGTTTACCTTCTCCCAGTCCAGAATAATCCTGTAATTTGCTTTTGTCTGATGGAACATAGCTTTGATGTACCACAATACCTTTGATTTTATAATAAAATTACATGCTTGATGACTTCAATAGGCTGGGCTATCTAATCCCATCTCAGTGATCCTATAACTTATAAGGTCTCATCCGTCAATAAATCACCATCTTCATCCAGCTTTGAAAATAAATCATCTCTCGATAAGGAGGAATAACGAGTCACTTCCGTCCCCGTGTGAAGTATGAAATTTAATAAAACCATGCAATAAATGAATGTATTTTGTCCTGTAAGTTAGCCAAGAAATATGCCAAGAAATAACAGTTGATGAAATATCTGAGTACTTCGTCATGGAGAAGATTTAATTGTCAAATGGTTGAGGAAATATGCCAAAATAATTAGTTTGATAATTGAGAGAATATACCTAATGGTCACACGAGCTAACAAGTCTGGTTGCCTAATAAAAAATTGTTACTCGAGTGAATTATCTCAAATCATTCAATGGGCACAGAAATGTAACATTCAAAATGCACAATGATCATCAGGAGGTCTCTAACTCCCATATGGTTATGTTTCATGGTAATCTCTTTAATAGTCTGATTCCCATATCAAGCAAGACGACCTCAATTTTAAGGACAAAATTTAACCAGTGTTTCTGATAAATTTGATCCCCCTCATGAAATAACAAAGAAATAATGGATTATGTACATAATTTTGAACCATTTTGTCAACTTCCTGTTCTAATAAACTTGATCACTCGAGATTTTATGGTAGGAAATATCACTTCCTGTGATTCAATTATTGGAGGTATTTACAGTAATATCGTTTTTGACATTTCATCATCGTTTCATACATTTTAAGACTCTTGATTTCACTGGCTGGAATTTGACAATTCTATTCCTTCCATGTTCAATTTTCAAAGAGCTGCCTGAGACTCCATTTCTTATTATCTTCTTCCAAGTTTACAGCAAGCAGAACATCTATTGGAATTAGAAACACGATGATTCACCATAATCACGATGAACCGACAGGACTTGACGTGAACTTGCTATGGAGAATATTTATACCCTAGCTCCCACACCACAATTCTTCAAGCCATGGAGTCACCTAGATCAGTGTTATGGCCATGATCCATCAATGCCCACCAAACCGCTCCATCAAGGTTTTAAAGATGTGCCAGAGACGATATATCTGAATTGTAGATTTCTTTGATCATAGTGTCTATAATCACCTTCAGATTCAACAGTGCTATCAGTCACCGTTTTCTTCTGATGCATAAACCTTAAAGCCTTCCAATTGCACGAGCTTGAAATGATGGAGTAGATGTTGGTTATGGTACGTGACTCGATCCAAACCTTAGATAAGAAGTGAAGATTCAAATGAATTATAAACTGTATTTGCCTGGCAATGGATTATAAACTATATTATAAATTGAATTATAAATTAATGAATTATAAATTGAATTATAAACTGTATTTGTCTGACAATGTGACAATCATTCAATGATCTCTTGTTCATCGTTTTGAAAATACCGATCATTTTGTTTATTACACTGGAACACTTCTTCAAATTCCTGAAGTTAACTGAACCTGTCTAATGTACCTTAATAATGAAAACTATCAGATTCAGTTGTCTGTGATCAATTAAGAATCAGTCAGCTAGTTGTTTCTGTGCGATATTTGTATGAGATTTATTACAATCTGACCACACTCACCCACCACAATTTAATACAATCAGCAATTTACAATGAACTGGACGTGACTAACACTCAAATGAAAACTGTTCCATTTAGTTTGTTTAAGAAGATTAAGAATTAATTGCGACTATTACTTTTTAGTCACAGCGTTTCCAATTTTTGCGCTGTCCTCAATTTGACCATGGTGATCAAGATGATCGATCCAATGACCTACATACGGGTACTTGGAAATCAACGTCATTCTGGACGACAGCTGGTTCATAAATGTCAGACACAATCATGTATTCATCAATTCAACCTGAACATTCCATTTAGTTGCCGGACGAATATTGAAAATTGATTGCTAATGGTCAAGTCCTTTCGTTTGAACTTTCGAGCTTCCCCTCAATTTGACCGAGCTGTCCAGAGACCCACTGGCCTGCTTCAAGATTAGAGGTGACCAGATGAAAAGATGCTCTAGCAATGACCTCAGAGAATGCTGGAGACTCTGTTGCGAGACAATTGGATATATGCAATCCAGAGGCCCTCTCGCCGATACTATGTTTGAACGTGGTTTGACGGGGGACTGGTTTTGACAGATATTTCCTATGTTTACTAATCGCTGACGGAGTGAAGGTGGTTCAATCCTGACAGGTGCTGTTGATTGACCAGATCTTCATCATGGATCCAAGCTCTTCATTCCAAAATTAGACCATGTGCATAATCATGGCCTTAACCCTCTCTGCACCATGGTATTTACATCGGAATAGATCAGAGCTATCGGCTAGTGCCTCATAACTTTGTAAATTCAAATCGAAGCGGACTAATATTGTTCACTATCTTTCATTAAAATTAATGATTAACGAGAGAACATCAAGATGTATTTTTTTCACTGTATGGCCATACATGTAGATTGTGAAAAAATGGTTGAATATAAAATACCCCCATTTGTATTGCATGTATGTGATAGTCACTGACTTTTCTCCGATTTTTGCTTGAATGATTTTGACTCTTATATGAGAAATCACAGTTTTTTCCTTTATAACACAATAAATCCAAGCTCGTAACAATTAAGTCTTTTCACATCAATTGGAACACTTTTGGCTGCTCTTAGCAATTTTCAACCCCACTTGTTTTGTGTAAATTTGCAAAACTGTTTTTCTTAGCCTCAAAGAAGTCAAAAACAGGTATCATTTTTCTTAAATATTCTTACATTTTTCTTGAATATTTTTACATTTTCTTAATTTCTTAAGAAATAATTTCATTTGGGACACCCATTTTTGACTTATTCAAAACTTTTCCTGAATAAGAAAAATAAACAAATAAGAATATTATTTATCATCTTATAAATCAAAAGCAAGTACAAGGCCTACAAAAACGTTAGAGCTCATATTAGATTTAGCCATCTTTAATTACTGCATGTAATAGTTAAGATTTTCCATATCTGCATCTCAGAGAAATTTTCTCGGTGTATATTGCTATTTCCAATGTTTTCCCCCCCAGGGACATTTCATACTCTACTGGCATATAAAAGCGGAATTACTTCAACGATATACTCTCTGACAGTGTCATAATCGAAATCTGAAGCAGTCGTAGCCCTGGCCTTTTCCCCCCAGCCATGCCAGCTGTTACCTGCCCAGAGAGTGGCACCCATTCCTGCTACAACCCATTAACATACTTTCTTTTTTGGATCTTATTATTTCCTTGCACATATCTCTAAGTGCTGACTTTTTTAGATTAAGGCATTTAATCAAATGGAATTCCTGATGAGAGCTGACAGTAAACTGACCACAGCGGGCAATCGTATTGTGTCCGTGAAATCGATTTCTCGTTCCTGTAAGCTTGTCTGTTCTAAGGGCCCCAATTTCTTCCCATCTGGAACAGCTGACAAAAGTAATTTACTTCTCGCTGGCTTAACCCTCCCCCACCAACAACGATTACAAGACCAGTGGACATGTGTCGAAAAGTAACACATTTTCAACAACGCGGTCATGAACAGATTTGAACTGTTTCTGATGACTTTGAATAAATTGACCAAAACTGATGGTTCGAAGTATCGTTCAATATGATATTGCTCGCATAAATATTGAAATAACCATCAAATCAAATATGGTATTAATTAAATGTTTTGTAGTAAATGCAGCATTGGCAAGAAAACCTTGTGTTAGTTCAGGTGAAAATCCGGAGGGAGAAAGGGTTAATGAATGAGTTCCAGCAATGAGAGAATGATTAATTGAAATCCACAACAAGAGGAGAAAGATTAGTGGAAGTAATCGCTATAACTGTATCACTCTACACAACGTCGCGTCCCGAAAATGACCTTGTTCCTAGAAAGAGTTTCACGCCTTCAGGATTCTCTCTCCTTTTCTAGTCAGACATCTCTGATCAAACAATGCCCGGACTACATGGGATCCTCTTTAATGATCCATCATTCCCTTCATCTATCATTAACAACTGCAGTCCAGTTGTGCAGTTTATTTATAGCCGGGCAGGCAGGGAGGGGGGGCAGGTAAATTGAATGCTCTGATCAACTGACCTCGTTACGTCACTCCCCACTTTTACCATGCAGACAACTTTCAAGTAAGTGCAAATGTCAGAACAAATGTGTGGTTTCTGGTAAAACCTGAAGAAAACATTTCTTTTTCTTGCAGCTTCCTTTGAATTCCTTTCTTCTCAATTTCCTATTTCTCTGCAATTTCCTTTGAACTCCTTAATTCCCAGCTTCTTATTTTAATGCAGCTTCCTTTGATTTTCTTTCTTCCCAGTCTCTTATTTCTATGCAGTTTCCTTTGAATTCCTGCCTTCACATCTTTCTATTTCTGTGAAGCTTCCTTTGGATTTTTTGCTTACCAGTTTCCCATTTCTCTGCAGTTTGTTCTGAATTCCTTCTTTCTCAGCTTCACATTTCTCTGCAGAATTTCTTAAACCCGGCGCACACAAGAGCTATGCCCTAAGCCAATTGCCTCAAATGCTGGCTGTCTCCGGGAATGTGCGTCTTGTGTGTGGGTAGTTTTTGGTCTGATTTTAGCCTCGCCAGGCCGAGAGCAAAATATCTATCTTTTGCCTCCTGAGACAAACAGGTCATCGCAAGCCAACAGCCCAACAGTTTTATTTTACCATCCAATGAAAATGCATCGTGATTTGTCATTGTCCACCATTTTTACAATGGTCCAGTTACATGAAAGATCACATGCTATCGAAGTTCCATGGAAACTGGAATCAATTCAGCTATTGTTTTGTGCAACATGTGTGCCGAAACCACATGAGAGCTATCCCCTGAGACAACAGCCATTGGCTCAGGCTTTGTCTCGCATCTGCGCCGGACTTAGACTTCCCAGTTTCCCATTTCTCTGCAGTTTCCTTTGAATCATTTCTTCCTAGTTTCATAGTTCTACGCAGTTTCCTTTGAGAGTCCTTCCTTCCCAGCTTCCTATTTCTAAGCAGTTTCTTTTGAAGTCCTTCCTTTCCATGCCATTTCTATGTAGTTTCCTTTGAATTCCTTCCTTCTCAGCTCCTACATGTATTTCTCTGGTCCATTCAGTTCGGTGAGATTGAAGGAGTCAAGAAGCTCATATATGTTAACAAGCGTGCATTCATGATAGCTAATCAAAGCACCAAGTCAGAATGTTCATCCACATCACATTATGTGAGAACAACAAGATGTACAGTACCACACATTTATAGTCACCTAAATTCCCAGCAGACCATCTGCAGAGAGCCTCCTTGCAGGACAATCTCCTGAATCAGATATATTTGGTCGCCTATTAAATTCAGAGAAACAGATTCTCTGGCAATCATGCACAAATTGTCTGAAAGGGACTGGTTAATTTGTGCTTTAATTGCTCTCAGATCCTCAGAATAAGTGGATTGTTCAAGTAATTCATACATGTAGTACCATCATGAAAAATTCCCTGTTGGGGTTGTCGACCAGTCTTCAGATGGGCTGCAGGAGATTGAGTAATGAGGAAGTGCCTGGTTCTCTGCAGATGGTCAGCAGGAGATCGAGTAATGAGGAAGTGTCTGGTCCTCTGCAGATGGTCAGCAGGAGATTGAGTAACGAGGAAGTGCCTGGCCATCTGCAGGAGATTGAGTAATGAGGAAGTGCCTGGTCTTCTGCGGATGGTCTGCAGGAGATTGAGTAATGAGCAGGTGCCTGGTCCTCTGCAGATGGTCAGCAGGAGATTGAGTAATGAGGAAGTGCCTGGCCATCTGCAGGAGATTGAGTAATGAGGAAGTGCCTGGCCCTCTGCAGATGGTCTGCAGGAGACTGAGTAATGAGGAAGTGCCTGGTCTTCTGCGGATGGTCTGCAGGAGATTGAGTAATGAGCAAGTGCCTGGTCCTCTGCAGATGGTCAGCAGGAGATTAAGTAATGAGGAAGTGCCTGGTCCTCTGCAGATGGTCAGCAGGAGATTGAGTAATGAGGGAGTGCCTGGCCCTCTGCAGATGGTCTGCAGGAGATTGAGTAATGAGGAAGTGCCTGGTCCTCTGCAGGAGATTGAGTAATGAGGAAGTGCCTGGCCCTCTGCAAAAGATTGAGTAATAAGGAAGTGCCTGGCCCGCTGCAGATTGTCTGCAGGAGATTGAGTAATGAGGAAGTGCCAAGCCCTCTGCAGATGGTCTGCAGGAGATTGAGTAATGAGGAAGTGCCTGACACTCTGCAGGAGATTGAGTATTGAGGAAGTGCCTGGCCCTCTGCAGATGGTCTGCGGGAGATTGAGTAATGAGGAAGTGCCTGCTCCTCTGCAGGAGATTGAGTAATGAGGAAGTGCCTGGCCCTCTGCAGATGGTCTGCAGGAGATTGAGTAATGAGGAAGTGCCTGGCCCTCTGCAGATGGTCTACAGGAGCTTGAGTAATGAGGAAGAGCCTGGTCCTCTGCAGATGGTCTCGCGGGAGATTGAGTAATGAGGAAGTGCCTGCTCCTCACAGGAGATTGAGTAATGAGGAAGTGCCTGGCCCTCTGCAGATGGTCTACAGGAGCTTGAGTAATGAGGAAGTGCCTGGTCCTCTGCAGGAGATTGAGTATTGAGGAAGTGCCTGGCCCTCTCTGCAGATGGTCTGCGGGAGATGAGTAATGAGGAAGTGCCTGCTCCTCTGCAGGAGATTGAGTAATGAGGAAGTGCCTGGCCCTCTGCAGATGGTCAGCAGGAGATTGAGTAATGAGGAAGTGCCTGGCCATCTGCAGATGGTCTGCAGGAGACTGAGTAATGAGGAAGTGCCTGGTCTTCTGCGGATGGTCTGCAGGAGATTGAGTAATGAGCAGGAGTGCCTGGTCCTCTGCAGATGGTCAGCAGGAGATTAAGAAATGTGAGGGAAGTGCCTGGTCTCTGCAGATGGTCAGCAGGAATTAAGTAATGAGGGAGTGCCTGGCCCTCTGCAGATGGTCTGCAGGAGATTGATAATGAGGAAGTGCCTGGTCCTCTGCAGGAGATTGAGTAATGAGGAGGTGCCTGGCCCTCTGCAAAAGATTGAGTAATAAGGAAGTGCCTGGCCCGCTGCAGATTGTCTGCAGGAGATTGAGTAATGAGGAAGTGCCAAGCCCTCTGCAGATGGTCTGCAGGAGATTGAGTAATGAGGAAGTGCCTGACACTCTGCAGGAGATTGAGTATTGAGGAAGTGCCTGGCCCTCTGCAGATGGTCTGCGGGAGATTGAGTAATGAGGAAGTGCCTGCTCCTCTGCAGGAGATTGAGTAATGAGGAAGTGCCTGGCCCTCTGCAGATGGTCTGCAGGAGATTGAGTAATGAGGAAGTGCCTGGCCCTCTGCAGATGGTCTACAGGAGCTTGAGTAATGAGGAAGTGCCTGGTCCTCTGCAGGAGATTGAGGAATGAGGAAGTGTCTGGCCCTCTGCAGATGGTCTGCAGGAGATTGAGTAATGAGGAAGTGCCAGGCCCTCTGCAGATGGTCTACAGGAGATTGAGTAAATTGAGGAAGTGCCTGACACTCTGCAGATGATCTACAGGAGATTGAGTTATGAGGAAGAGCCTGGTCCTCTGTGGTCTGCAGAAATTGGGTATCATGCCCATATATCATTAGATGAATATATCACAACATGTAGTACCGATACTGCAGTGATCAAAGTAGAGCTTATTCCCTCTCTCCAACCCTCAATGTTGCATATACAACAGTCAACACCTTCCTTTAACCAATCAGAGGTTGATTTTGGCAATATACACTGGCTGTCACTGGCCACTCATTGATTAAGGCTTGGTCCATTGAGGCCAGTGCAAATGGTGGTCAATTCATTTCCAGCAGTCCACTTCAATGACAATTAGTTATTGCCCGATGCCAGCTTATACATGCTTTCAGTCTCCGAACGTCCCAGTGGTTAAAACACAGAAAAGCTATTGAGTACCGAGTGTAAATGTACACAGATTAGTGACATGACGACAGTATAGAATGGAAGCAAGCTTGTTCAGCATATGAAAAAGACTGAAATGTCGTACTGTTTGAGAATTACAAGATTTATTGCACACAATGCTGATAAATATACTTCTTTACATACAAAGCTTTTTTCCAATAAATCTAGCTAAGACTTACATGGTGCTGGGTTCCATTTTTTTTTTTTTTTGTTTGTTCTTTTTCTACGCTTTATAAAGTAACATGTCTATGAGTGGCCCTCACTTTGAATCAGCAATGCAAATTGTATACCATACATCAACTTTGTGTTAGGAGGTGGAATGGAACACCCTTACTCCGTGCTGTGCTCAAGTACTATTCTATAGCACTAGTGACTTACGGATGTAGATCATCTATTATTCAAGAAAACTTCCACTAACATACAGACCAAAGTAAAGCAAAGCCTAGTATTTTTTTACTCCTATATTTAAACCATATATTGAGCACTTCAGAGCTTTTGTCGTTTGACATCAACTGATTAAGCCATACTACATGTCTGAGTAGCTCTTGTAAATCATGGGTATAACCTAGAACCTCCGGCATTGGAAGCACAGTTGTATCAAATAGTGTTACACATTTGTTCATTCAACCACAACTTCATCCAGACAAGCTACATCATTATTGGTCTGCTGTGACATTTGACCTTTAACCTACAAAATAAATAAGCTTCTTTGAAATAGTATGGACGACACACATGTTAGTGTTCGTGATTCATGAGCATAACTCGAAGTATGGACAAAAGTCATCAAGCATGGCATAATAAATCCATATGACATAATCCAGACAACCCGGTGCCATGACATTTGACCTTGACCTAAAAGGCAATAGGCTTCTCCGAAATCACATGGACAACACACATACGATCAGTGAGCGTAACTCAAGGTGTCAACAAAAGTAATAGCATAATAAAATCACTGTGCCCAAAACAATGTGATTAGACGCTTGATCGGATTGCTGCTAGCTCTTTGGCAATTACTCTTGTGGATGACGCCATCTAGTATTGAATTTGACATCTCATCAGCAAAATTAATACGGCATGCCTTTAATACGGCCTGTCCTTAATAGTTCATCATAATTTCACACTTCATGCCATATTACATCTCATCAGTTTCTATCAAATTCAAAGCGACAAGGACAATTTACACTTTCCACAATGGCCAAGAATCAGTCATTATCCACTTGAGCGAGACACAACAAAGAAACTTTTAAGATCCAATTATCAACCTCGAAAGCACCCTTTCATGTGTAACAAATTTCCACTTCAACATTACTTCCTGTTTCCATATGGAGGTTAGAAAAAAAAAATCACATAAATTTTCAACAAAGGACTCTTTAATCAATGAGTCTTTTTCCAGTCTGGCTTGGGTTAATTATAACCAAATAAAGATTTGATGTACTGTGCTCACTATGATCACTAACTGGGGAATAAAAGGTGCAATCTTAGTCAGGAACAATCACTTTGTGTTTTATTTACAATCCCATGCCAGAGAAAAACTTGGCAAGAGCATAGATTTGCACATACTCTGCACCTTCTACTAACAGCCTCTGTTGAGTGGGTGCATTCAATCTTCATTTGTTTCTAGCATAAAATCTGTCCTTCGGATGGGGATTTTGTCCTTTCTCTATACACACTACAATCTGGCTCAGACATCTTTCAATGGTGACAGATCCACTGGTCATTGATGCAGTATATGCAGGTCATGTTTCTGGCTCCAGTGGATGTTAAATGTTTATTTGCTGAAAAATAATCCATTTGTTATATCTGATATTTGATTTTAGTATAACATGTTTAGGTTTTCTTTTCTCTGTTTGGAAGCAAATTACAATGTTGTAGAGAAACGTTAACTATACAATGGAAAATAGTAGTAGTAGGTATCATGTGTCAAGGATTCAGAAAGAAAGAGTGGATGTCAGCTTCACTCGAGTCAACCCTTACTGCTTTGAGGTGTATTTGAGGTGTACTTGAGGTGTAGTTGAGGTGTACCTGTGAGGTGTACCCTCAGATATTATGAGGTGTATTTGAGGAGTCGATGAGGTGTAGTTGAGGAGTATCGAAATATGCAAATTAGTACACCTCAATGAGGTGTACCCCTCAGGTGAGGTGTACCCCTCAGGTGAGGTACTAGCTGAGGTGTACTTGAGGCATATCCAATTTTGAAAAATATATTCATACCTCCATTGAAAATAGGTACCAGGCATATTTGTATTCTCATTTTTTAGTGAACACCGCTCAGTAGATTGATCCCCATCCTCCTCCTACAATAAATTTTCTGTAGCATTTTTCACTGCAAAGCCTACAACTAACATATGAGCAGCCAAACTTGAAAGTAGGGGAAGGTGACCGTGTATGTCAGAAAATGGTAGCACCACACTTATAAAAGAGCTTTAACATTGGCTCACAAGTACTCCAATTGCCACACAGAGTATTCCAATGCAAAAACATACAAGGGATCAATGTATTTGGGAAGTGACAGTTAACATATCCATTTTGGAAATATATCTGGAAGGTTGACAACATATCCACAGGTGCCAAAGTTTGCATGAGATTAACAATAGTTTCTCTGTAAATTATACAACAGTGCCCATCAACTGATTGCTATGATAATTTGAAGTGAAGAATGTTACAGCAGGTTTTAGTTTGATGTATTAGTGTCCTGGTGTCAAAATAATAATAAAAATTGAGTTTACATAACATTTTTCATGTT
>JAVTVY010039518.1:0-19350 GCA_036873755.1 Hanleya hanleyi | reverse complement strand
ATACTAGCATAGCACTAATTACTCATGACCAGGAGTTGAACTATCTAACAACTTCCCGGCTTCTCGCATGAGCCGAACAGTCAACTCCATTATCGCATCTTGATATGGTCGGCTGTCTGAAGCGACAGATTTGTTAGTGTCCGTAGATACTGGCGATGCTTCAGAACAATCGACTTCAACAGAGTTACTCTGGTAAACAGAACGGGGCTCTCTAAACGGATTAGTGTGCCTCCCTGCATTCTGTCTGGTAGTTCTCCTAAGAGTAGGTGTATGTCCCTGAGCAGCTGCCGGCGTAGCACCGATTTCAGGCCTACGTACAGAGTGAGCTGGTGCCATTTGATAGGCAATTTCCATGTCTGAGTCCGAATCTGTGTCTGTGGTCTCATGCCTGGTGACTTGTGGATCCCGTGGATCTGTTTCTGGTACAACAGGCTCTTCTACTACTGTGGGTTGAGGACATACCCGAAGTTCAGTCCGATGAACTTGACGCGATTTACCGGATCCATCTGCTGGTTCGATCGTGATAACCGGATCATCCATGTCTACAACCTTGTAGATCTCTGGTCTCCATTTGTCTGCTAGTTTACATCGACCCCAAACTTGATGGTTGCGGTACCTCACACGCTGTCCAATCTGGAGTTTGTCTGTATTACACCTTTCAGAAGTGCGGACTCGCTGGCGTGCAGCCAGGTCGTGGAGATGCTCCCCTGCTTTTTGCCAAGCATCTCTAAGCCTTGTTTGGTGTTCTTCGAGCCATCCTCCAATTCCACTGCCAACACTGATAGTTGCGTCAGCAGCCCCTAACAGGAAATCCACTGGCAGCCTCGGGTCCCTGCCAAACAGAAGGTAGTAGGGGGAGAATCCCGTTCCAGAGTGAGGGGTGGCGTTATACACATAGACAAGTTCAGCGAGATGTTCAGTCCACCTACGTTTCTTTGCTGGGGGAAGGGTGCAGAGCAAGTTATGGAGGGTTCTATTAAAACGCTCGCATTGTCCATTCTCCTGCGGGTGATACGGTGTGGTGCGGCTCTTAACGATCCCGTAAAACTTGCATAGTTCTTGGATGAGCTCACTCTCAAAATTGCGGCCTTGATCAGAGTGCAGCCTCATGGGAACTCCAAATCGGGTAAACCACTCTTTGACTAGAACCTTTGCAACAGTGGTGGCTGTCTGGTCACGCGTGGGCACTGCCTGAGTAAATTTGGTAAATATGTCGGTAAGTATGAGAACGTTTTCACGTCCATCTGAGCTTTTCTCCAACAACGTAAAGTCAATTGCCAGGACCTCCAGTGGTCTACTAGCTTGTAAGGAGCTCATGGTCACTTTTATACCTGGTTGTGGCAACTTGGCTATCATACACCGTTCACATTGTTGACAATGTTGCTCAATGTCGCGTCCCATTCCTGGCCAGTATACACGTTTTCGCGCCAATGCCAGTGTCCGTTCTATGCCTTGATGACCTGCTTGTTCATGAAATCCTTGCATTGCCTGACTACGCAGAGTTAGCGGAAGCACCACCTGGTGAGTTTCTCCAACTGTAGAATCAACTATTTTCCGACACAAAACCCCATCACCACCCACACTGAATTTATTCCACTGCCGTAGAAGCAATCCAAATTCCTGGGTTTCCTGGGACTTCTCATCCTTCGATGGTCGTTTGTTGTCGGACAAACAGATAAGTAGCTTATTAATAGACTTGTCAGCCCGTTGATGCTGAGCCAGTTCAGCGCCACTCAGGAATGGCACAGCCAAAACATTATTCACAGAAGCCACCACGCTCGAAGGTAATTGGGACTCTCCAGCAACCGTTCTATGGAGATCTTCCGGCAACAACGTTCCAGCCGTGATAGCAAGGATATCCTCGACCTCCTCTGGTTCATCCAGCATCCCAGGTCTCCTAGACAGACTATCTGCATTCCGGTTAAGGCGACCAGGTTTGTATTTGATGTCAAATGTGTAGCTTGCCAGTTGCGAAGCCCAGCGTTGCTCTACTGCGCCCAGTTTAGCTGTCGTTGTCAAGTAGCTTAACGGGTTGTTGTCTGTGTATACCGTAAACACTTGGCCATAGAGGTAATCTTTCAATTTATCTACAACTGCCCATTTAAGTGCAAGAAGTTCAAGGCGCATCGAACTGTAGTTGGTAGCATTCCGTTCCGACGGCCGTAGTCCACGACTTGCATAAGCCACCACCCTGTTTCTCCCATCTTGGACCTGCGACAGTACTGCGCCCAGGCCCTGCAGACTAGCATCTGTTTCCAAGATGAAGGGCTTTGTGAAGTCTGCAAACCCTAATACCGGTGAAGAGGTGAGTTTATCCTTCAACTGTTGAAAGGCTGTTTCGTGTTCAGCACCCCAATCTAGTTTCCTTGATTGAGTGCTTGCAACTAAGGTGTGGAGTGGCGCTGCCAGTTTAGCAAATCCTTTGACAAATCGCCGGTAGTAACTGGCCAGTCCAAGAAATGATCTCAGTGCCTTTACGTTTGTGGGAGTTGGCCAATCTTTGACGGATGCAACTTTCTCGGGATCAGTGGAGATTCCCTGTGCCGATATCACATGACCCAAAAATCTTACTTCCTTCTGGAAGAAGTGGCATTTGGTGGCTTTGAGCGTTAGCCCATGTCGTCTTAATCTCTGAAACACAAACTCGAGATGCTCCAGATGCTCAGGTAAGGTTCTCGAATAGACAATGATGTCGTCCAGGTACACTATCACACTTTCAAATAATTTGTCGTCTAAGCACTGCTGCATAAGCCTTTGAAAAGTGGCTGGTGCATTGGTTAATCCAAACGGCATCCTAACATATTCGAATAGACCCATTGGTGACGTAAATGCGGTCTTTTCTACAGAGTCTGGGTGCATCGCCACCTGGTTGTAACCACAGGTAAGGTCCATAGTCGAGAACAATTTAGCTCCTGCCAGTGAGGCGAAGGATTGCTCAATGTCTGGCATCGGAAATGCATCACGCCTAGTTTTAGCATTAAGGCGTCTATAATCCTCGCACAGCCTTATAGAATTGTCTCTCTTCCTCACCACCACGATTGGGGATGCATATGGGCTCGAACTAGGACGCACAACACCACGAGATAGAAGCTGTTTAATATGCTCCTTCACTTCCAAGAATTGGGGGGACGGTATACGTCTGTATGGCATGGATACAGGGATCTCATCTGTGGTGGTGATCTTGTGGGTCACCAAGTCTGTGTAACCCAATTACAAGCGTCTAGTCCGTCATTCATAATCCAGCCGTCGTCCATTAGAGAATATCCGCGTCCATAATCCAAAGACCTATTCCATTTCCATATAACAGTATTAGCACCAAATTCAAAAAGACAAAAGTATACATAAACATAGGCTTGCTTCCTGCAAGAGAGAAGCGGTCAACAGTTTTCAATGATGCCGGCAAGACATCATGATGTTCCAAAATATCAAATCCGTATCGCTGATCAGTATTCTTAATCCATAATATTCGTTATAGAGTCGTCATCTAAAATGATGTACCTCAGTCACGCTTTGATTGTGACTGTTCATATGAGTACCATGAGGATCTTGAAGTACATGGGCTCATACGGCCCCTAGCCCCGGGTTAAGCGGAATTAGACACATGTTACGAAACGTAGCGCCATAGATCTTGCACGCTACGTTCGTATTTTGCTATCAGCATGCGATATGTATCGCCAAATTTGAGAAGGGCTCACTATCCGAGAATGCAAAGACGTCCTTGTTATTTCCAAAGAATGTCTCTACCTGTTGTTTCTCATCGAGGGAGCACTCTAAATTCTCCCAATTTACCTCTACTGAAAATGTGGAACGATCAGGGACCTCTGCCGTGGGTGAAGCAGTAACTTTTTGAACGGACACCTCCGTTTCACCGGCCCTGACAAACTCAAATTCATCATCCTCCAACACTGTATTGGTCCGATGAATTAGGCCTAGCTTCATCCGTGGAGGAAGCACTACATCCTGTTGACCTACATTCACCACTCGCACGAGTAATGGTCCAGATGACACACTCCTGGTTAATGTGTTTGTAACCAACAGCCCTGGGGGTATATGGGGAAAGTTCCCTTGCAGAGGCTCAACAATCACGCTATCACGGATAATGTCTCTGTTACCTGTCACTGCAACAATCTTCATCGAATTAGCGGGCACCATAGCACGCCCAGCTACTCTGGCTACCCCTAACACCTGTTTGCAATGAACCCTGATGTTACCTAGTGTCTTCATATCACCAGGAAACTGACTGATAATGATCATACCCAGAAGGCCTGGTGTCACCTGGTTATTAGATGTGTCCTTCACCACCAAGACTCCTCTATTTGGGATTGTTTTCCCATCAATCTCAAAATCAAGTTCCACATATCCAATATATGGGATATCAAGCCCATTTGCTGCATGAAGGGTTAACCAATGAGCTGCTTGGGGTGTTTGCTCAACCACTGTCTGCAGTTTCTCCTTGAAGAATGATTCCGATACAGTGGAGACCATAGACCCTGTGTCTACTAAACACTGTATTGCTACCCCATTCACCTTGGCTGCTACCGTGGGACAGCTGCCAACTGTCCGCTGAATGAAATCCTCTTGTCCTACTGAGTTGTCTTCCAGTCCAGTAACACTGTGGCTGGTTGCCTGTAGCCCTGGAACATCAGCATTACCAGCTCCAGTCAGAGTTCCAGCAGCCAGCCTGCTTTGTCCGCCATTTTGTGGACAATCACGCTTGAAATGCCCAAGCTGGTGACACCTATAACATGATCGATCCTTAGGGGGAAACCCCTTCCTTCGATCATCTCTTCTTGGTGGTGCACTATTCTGCTTTAATGCTTCAGTAAGGTCCGATAGCTGTTTCTGTTGCTGTTCAACCAAAGATGTCAGTCGTGCTATCGGATCTGCCCGTGACTGTACATCAGCAACAGTATCATTGATCACTGGTTTACTCTGACGAGGTTTTGGCCGGAAGGTCTCTTCCTCCTCCTCAGACCAGCGGATTGCCTCTTGGCGCAAATCCAGGAATGGTATATCCGGTCTTTCTCGGATGACGCGTTTCAAATGTTTGCGAAGTGCCACATCTCTTACATTGTCACTGAATTGGTAGCACAATGTCTTTTCTCGATTTGGAACACAGCGGCCATCTTGTCTCATTACACGCTCCAGAAGTTGAAGAAGGGAGTGACTGTAAGCTCTCAACAACTCACCCTCTCTCTGTCGGCGATCGTAAAAGTCACGTTGCAATTTTGCAACAGAGTCCTGGTTCCCAAATGATTCCAATATTATCTCCAAGACCCGGTTGGGGTCTTCCCGTTCTCGTGTTGGGCGGTATCGTACCTCATCACGTGCTTGCCCTTCCAAGTGAGTTGTTATGAAATCAAGCTGCTCCTTCTGTGGAAGTCGGCGTGCTGTCAAGTAAGATCGAACATCCTCAACCCAATCTTCTACCTTGGGGTCGGTATCACTCTGTGGACGTCCAGACAAATTTTTGATTTTCCTATCTTTCGGCACATAAACTACCCTTTCAGGCTGGTCCCTAGAGTCATTCAACTGGGCCTGGAGATCTGCTGCTCCATCCTTTTCCGCCCTTAACTCCGTCTCCAATGCCTGTAGTTTCGCCGTTAAAGATTCAACAGTTTCCGCCATATCGCACAGATTACCTGATCAGACTATTTAGTGAGAGCTGCAGCATTCAATACAATTGTTTGGTGCAATCTGCAGGTACCATACTACTCCACTTAGATACATGTAAAATGTGGCATTGCAAATTCAATATGTCATATACACAACATAGGGATGGTGAGAACAGGATCATACAATCCCCAAAATGACAATATTCCCTATGAAATCCAGCAATCCCCAAAAATGTCAAATCCACCGTATGTATAATATGCAATAGTGGGATGGAGTACATATGAAATAAAACAATCCCCAGAAATGACAATCAACATGAAATCATACAATCCCCAAGTGTCACCTCTAGCACATGTATCATACACAATCAGGAATAAAGTACATATCAACTTGAGCAATCCCCAGAAATGACAATCATTATGATATAATGCAATACCCCAAAAATGTCATATCTAACAAATGTGTCACAAAATATATAGGGGTTGAGTACATATGAAATCATTCAGTCTCCAAAAAATGTCAATATACAATATGAAATCACACACACCACAAATGTCAATTTCTACCTGAATCAGACACAAATGTGGAATAGTGTACATATGAAACCATACAATCTCAAAAAATATTCCATACAGGTAGATCAAATATAATAACAATTACATACAATGCTGTCATTCAAATGCTTGCAGCAAAAAAATCACATACTAGTACACCACACAGTATATGATGAATTTAGGAATCAAGGTCACCCTGACTGTGCAAATTCTATTTTCAGATTTGATTCTCTACAAATTTAACACTTGAACAATTCAACTTTTAATTACATCTAGAATTATCAGTCCTGGGTCAAGTATTACTTCAACATTGAATAGAAGATACCTAACTGGGTGTCATGATAAACAAGTTCATAAATTCAATGTCAATGTTCGTTTCAGCTGCTTTCACTTCAGCTCTTCCAAACAATTTTTTCAGTTCAGTTCAGTTCATCCATACAGTGTGAAACAAATTTTACTGTAGTCCAGCTGGCTCAATCCACATCACTATGTGTTCTGTATGTAGTATTATCTTCCACGAGGCCCGATATTCACCAAAATTCCCATTGATGCTTCCACCTGGTCTCCGTGGTCCTACCATACAGTTCATCCGTCCCCAACTTCAGCTGTCACCCTTATTTCCACCTTGCTAGCCCAAACCCTGCTTAGCAGCGCCAGATGTTACCCGGGTTTCGGAAAGGAACCAACAACTCCGGATTAAAGTTCAGTCATTTATTCACATGGTATTTGGACGGAAAGGTATTCTGTTGTTACATGAATCAATGTTGACCGGTAACCAAAAAGGGTGACAACCGGACCTGTAAGAACCAAGATTATACCAAATATTAATATACAAGGTCGACTAAGCTCATATTGACTGACTGGACAATTATACCTGACTGACTAGACAATTATAGGGTTAAAGTTATATAAACTGAATTTCCCTTAAAGTCATATATAACTCTGAGCACAAATCTCATATCAGCAACATGTCTGCTTCATATACCAATGACATACCTGAAGAAACATACTGTGGTTAAATAGCACTGGTAATTGATTACCAAAAGTACAGGATGCATGTTTATAACATATTCAACCCTTACCTAAAGTACCAATACACACATAGTATCATGTAGTTCATTACAGAAATAACTCACCCTGATATACCATCTATGCAGAGTGGAAGACAGGACATAAATCACAGAGACTTCCCTCAGTTCATGGCACATGGCAGCATAACACACTGTAATCTACAATCCAAGTAATACTAGGTATCAACCTATGCAGAGCATAAACATTAGTTGGACCAATCCGGTCTAATAAGATCATGCCGCCTGGCGGCGAGTACGTGAATTAGCTATCATATGAAGCAGACGGTATAAGGGACATAATAACGTTTGTCTTACAGAATGTAGCTTTCAGGGGATATAACTCTAAGCGTCAAATAAACATTGCCCACACTTACCTGAAAGCCCAGTGGAAGGCTCAACTTCATGATTGGCGCTAAGTTAATCTTGACCTAGAGGTAGTCCTCGATTGACAGGCCTGTTAAGATCTTAGTAAAACGCATCACTGTCGTGGTGTCAATATTGGGTGTGGCATGGGAATCCGTTTATCTATTCCCGACTTGATAAAGAACATCAAGAGTCCCTGAAATGAACAGGAACTATTCCAATATAGTAGTTTATCTCTGGGTAACAGCTGGCCCAGGATAGAAGGAACATGTGTATCTGATCTATAGTGTCAATTTTGCCATAAGTCCAGTGAAACAAAATTTAATATCCATTTTCGGTAAATTCTGATGTAGATATTATATATGTTGACCAGCCATCGGTTGGAGGTCACCGAGTTAATTTTATACCTGTCAAAGAATAATCTGATTGACTCACTCGTTGTCAGTCATTTTGAGCTATGATTCATTGCATGGCCATTCAGATTGAAAAAAATTGTGAGAGTGAGATTAACCTGGAATACCGATCTAGTATGCATCTGATGACAATTCTCCATTTATACCATCATGTTAACATCTGTTCCTGTGGACTCCCTGGAATGGAATCTGAAACACTGACTGAATTATCTGAACTCTGAACTCCAGCAATTAATCCAGTTAATTTCTGTGATGATCCACGATATAAACTGAATTTACAGTAATTTCCATCAGTTTAGCGGATTTGTTTCACTAAGTATTTATGAATCTGATTTGTTCCGACCATAATTTTATTGAATATCACTTTATACATGTTATACATGTATGTATTAATTGTATTTGTCTAAATTGTCATGTAATGAATATGTGTGAGAATAGGCAACTGATCCATTTACCTTAAGTCTATGAAGAGCTAAACTTCTGAAAAGTGCAATCTTGGCCTATAGGTAGTCATATGACAGGCCTGCAAGAGAGCCGTCCAGAAGGTATGTATATAACATGTACATGTAGCTTGAATGGGTCTGATAGTTGTAAATCAGTGATCTCTTATAGCCTCAAGAATATCATTAATCTTGATCACTATCATTCTAGTGAATGTCTATCTTGTTGTCTTTCAAAAACAATAAGCTGTATGTGACAATTTACACTGACAGTGTTGGGTTCAGAATGTTAACTCTGTATATGCTGCCAGTTGGAGTGCTAGTCCGTGTTCCCCTCTTGTACTGGGTCATGTTTTTGTACATGTGGTGTTTAACGCGTGATCTTCCGGATAGTTGTTGCGAGCAGATAAAATTGGTCTGTTGTAATATGCATTTAGCGATGATGATTTTTCTCCTTCAAGCATTTGCTGTAGACTGCTTCTTTTTCCAGTTGTAATGTTTGTAACACGTACCGTACTGTTTGTTACCGTACTCACCTGGGTAATTTCTAGTGTTCGTCTGGTTGCTGGCTCCACTTTTTATGGTTCCTCCAGCTTTCTTTAGGGGGGGAATGTGTAACCACCATAGATTTTCCTATGGTTGTTACTAAATATATTACTGTACATTTCCTTAAAACATAACTGCGTAGGCACCCCCCCCCCCCACTCTCCCTACTCACACATGAATTCTTAGTGTATTAAGATATATATATATACATATCTCAGCGTATCTGTGCAGCTAAGAAATTAGCTGTCAGCTCATCTCCGTGGGGTATTTTGATTTCGCATATAAATAAGGTAAATTAAAACGATCTATAGATTCCTGGCCACAGCAGGGTCTTTTTATAATGACATAACCTCTTGTGTTCCGATTGAGTTATGCCACAAGTCCATTGCACTGACCCCCCTCTAGAGCCTAATCATTTTCATTAACCAATGAGATCGCTGCATTTCCTTTCGGCCTATGCAAGCAGACGACACTTGATGTGCGGTCTTTTGGTTTTCGACCATTGACCTGCCCATTTGTATTTTACACAGGTGAGTACCCATTAGGCTCCTTTTGCTATAAATTAAGATAAAAGGTCATGCAAATATATTTGCCCCGATGTTGTGAGACGCTCTAGTTCAGGAAAACCATATTTATCAAGCTGATTACTGAAATATTTGATATATTTTGATCATTTCCGGTGCAGCTTGTCGGCCTTGACATTTCGTCACCGTGATGTGATCTCTTGTATTCGGCGACTTCAAAACAAACTCTGAGTCTTCAGTACGGAATTAAATATTAAATTAGCATCTTCTTCGTCGTCTTTAGAGTATTTTCAGCAAGTTTACTTCGTCTAGATTTTATAAATAGTTCAGCTTTGGCATTTTATAGGTGTTGAATTTCGGAATGTGTACATTGAGTTCACGACATCTGGGCAACTTTGATTTTGTCAATGACATAATTTACTCGCCCAGAATTGTACCATAACATGATTTCTTCTTGCAGTTCGTGGAACATTAAAAATAACTTTAATGTCGGCTAGTTCTGATAATGGATCCATGAATAATAATTGTTACTGATATGTTTGGTGACGGTGACATGCTACAATTTATAATATGCTGGTTATAATATTATTGTGAACTTGTGGCTAATTATTTGCCATATTGGGTGATATTTAACCTGGGGTATAGCAACTGCTCATTGCAAGGGTTGCTATAGGGCCAAACCTCAGTCAGAATTGAAACCTTTCTCCATTTTACTACGCGCGTTGTTTGGGAGCCTGTTGTAATATTATGATAGATAATTCTGGGAATATGAATATCGTTCCCAGCAATAGACTATATATATATTACTTGTATATGTTCCAATAATGTAGCATGCTCACCGCTCATCAACATATTTTGCATAACATTCGTAACATTATTAATGCATCTTGATATCTGTCAATGTAGTACATTCATTTATTGTAATAATAAATATGCTTATGGCAAGACAGCCTGTTTGCTAATTGCCCTACTACCCTACTGTCAGTTGTCAAAAATGATAAACTGTGTCAGATAGTATATTTGTTGACACCATGTTTACTGCTGCATGGTGTTCTTCAGTATATTTCATTCCGGCCTTACATGTAGGAGCTACTTGATATAGTAGCATTTGTATTGTAGGTTAATTGGCAGGTTATGGTTGTCTTGCTGATGTTTAGCCATATTCTATTTCAATAAATGCCTACGGTATATAAGTAAATAAATATTTCTCTCGCGTATATGTCGCGGCTTTTGGTTTTCGACCATTGACCTGCCCATTTGTATTTTACACAGGTCATGGTCATCTTCAGTTCCTGTTTTCATTAAATTTCCATTCATTTATACACAAATTTGGTTGTTGTGTTAATTCCTTGGGTATAGGGGTATGTGGTATTGATGATTCATGCCCCAAAAGCACCGAGCTCACCCTAAACCGTAAGACCGTCTTTCCAGAGCAGAGCGAGGGACATCCCCGTCTTACATTACTATTTCATGTTAACAAAAATTTTGAACATTTTTGCGGCGAGAGGTCTTTTTAGGTGTTGGTGGACAGTCCATGGTAGGTACTAGCATGGAATTATAGTGTGAGGAAATGAGCACAAAATAAACACGTGGGAACTCATGTATCACTGACTCATTCATCTCTCGATTCCTTTCACTTGTGTGTGTTTAAGAGGAATATGAACCATTAATAGTTTATTCTCTGTCTGTCTGATATTACGACAGTCCATGGTATCATCATCGGACCGATCGACAGTCCATGCTAGGTCAAAATACGGTCAGTCCGAACTGATGCACAGAGAGAACATCGTCTGATCCAATGATTCGCCAAATGGGCTGTTGCCAAGACAAATGGTAGCTACCATGGACTGTCGACATATCTGATATACAATCATATGTTGCCTCATTATAACATTGCAGCTGTTATCCGGCTTCAATGTGAAGTGATCCAATCTACAGTTCATGGTCGCATGACACATGGACTGGTGCATTCACATACAATCATACTTGTCGATTCAGTAGGGTGAACAGGGTTGGGCAATATATATTGGTGAAGTATATATATAAATCTATAAGAAAAAAATAACAAATAACCTTCTTGACTTTCTACATCATTATATTCCGACTGCAGTTTTCGAACTTTTCTTTTTCAAGGAATATTGTACAGTTGCAATGACGTGGTTTATATAGCGTAACGTGTGTACGTTGTCACTTAAACAACATACCCATGGATACACAAGTTAAAACATGCCAAGTGCATAGACTTTCTATACATTATTCAGCTATACAATTGAGATCAGGAAAATAAGCTAGTAAGCTAAATTAAAATACTAGCTGATTTTGGCGCATTTTGTCACTAAATCTATATATAATGGTGTTGTCTTACGCCAAAGGCTTGCTCAAGGCTGTCTCTCATTATGCCAGTGATATACATAGGGCCGAATCTTTGTATGGAAATGAAGTGATTGTATATCGTATTCGTTATTTGGGTATTACACTTTCTTTAACAGTAATCAATTCCAGCATAAGGGAATTACAAGGCGCCCATGTTTTCAGTTCTTCTCAACCCCTGGTAATACTCGTCTGTGGGAACATTTTTAATGGAATATCATTTTTATATCCCCATTATTAAAAGCTCTACGTAGGGGGAGAAAAAAAGGTTTTGTATCTGACCACGTGACCTTCGAATACAGTGTTACGAAATTACAGAGAAGTAATCTGCATGAAAATGAATAATTCCATTCAATTCATTTTATTGTACCATAGACAATATACATGTCCGCAAGGGACGTGGCACAAAGGGATCACAGCATCTAACGAATATAAATTTGACCGAAATGAATACAATGTGTAGATAAGGTTACTGTAACATGCGGTGTGAATATCTAGGCAGAAGTTCATTCTGATGTTGGTCATACACATCCACGAAAACTGAATAGTTTTCCATCCCAGATGATGTTTTATTCGAATCCTGGGCGTCTGGATTACATTAAATCTGATCTCCGTAAAGTAAAGTCAAATTGATATATGTGGTTAATAACACTACGTTATCAGGCCCGTAGCCAGGGGGGTTATTTTGGGTTCGGGGAAACCCCCCTTTCGGAAATATTATATATTTTTCTCATATAAATGCCCTTT
Source organism: Hanleya hanleyi (assembly GCA_036873755.1). Classification (NCBI taxonomy): domain Eukaryota; kingdom Metazoa; phylum Mollusca; class Polyplacophora; order Lepidopleurida; family Hanleyidae; genus Hanleya; species Hanleya hanleyi. The sequence goes on along the minus strand of JAVTVY010039518.1, from coordinate 6,707 downwards.
TCAAACTGAAGCGAACCCCCTATTTGCCCCTTTTCCCATACAGCGAACCCCCTGATGTGCCCTTTTGGAGTTAGGGCGAACCACCCCTCAGTAAATCCTGGCTACGGCCTTGGTTATGGAATTACATTTTGGCCCATTTTTTCAAGGAGTGCCGATATTTCATATTTTATACATTTCATATATTATTCCGATATAAAATATTCTGAGGACAGACCTAAACACATGTGTCCGGCAATGCACGCATAATCGACTGAAGATGAAAGGGCGAGAATGACTGCATGGTCAACAACATGGGCAAAAATTTTCATGGATGAGATAATCGAGATTTTGGAAGTATGTTACGGAATTACATTTGGTTAATTCAGGGACCGTACAATAAAGTTTATCAGGCCTTATTTTTTGACGCGAACGCTCGTTCAGGTTACGTGAAGGTTACGCAAATCGTATTTTACGCGAACGGTCACCGTTCACGTGGGGCGAATTTTATCTGCTAGCTTATTTTCATAAGTCGGCAGCACTTGAGCGATGGTCTCTCGCCTGCACAGGCCCAAATATGGATCTATGACGTATAACATTTGGTCTCTCTGCTATGCCCAATCAATGAACCGTTTGCATCTGTGTTTTGGCCTTGTTAAAGCCTCGCTTTCGTTCGCTTCTCTCTCGCTTCAGCCCAACCACAGTGGCCCAACCTGTAACCATTTCGGTCATCTATACGCGGTAAGAAGTGTACGCAAATGGCTTCAGCCTTCTAGCACAGACGCACATGTTTCACCAAACGTTCACATATCTTAATAACCAGTATCTACACTGTGCTCTTTCCTTTCCCGTGCAAGGAACGTATTTACCTGAGCGTATCTTTCATCTTTGAAATATCAGTCGCAACGACAATAACAACAACAACAACAACAACATGGCTATGACCTCCGTTCTCGTTGCCGGCCACAGCTTCATTCGACGCCTGGAAGAGGACATTCACCGAAGAGTATTGGGTCATCCCTCTTTTGCCATCTCCGGGGCCACTGTGCGTTTTAGTGGGTTCGGTGGTTTTACCCAGACCCAGACATATCATTCCCACCCCTCACATTCTCATTCTTCAACTTGGCGGGAATGATATCGATCCCACTACAACGGCAGAAGAAATTTGTACGACGATCACTGACTTTGTGAGACTTTGCCTTCATCGGGGAATACAGCAGGTATTTGTCTGCAGTCTGTTCCCTCGATGGAGGCCCAGGCGCATGTGACATGTCGGCTGTCCGTTACGAAAGTACGAGACGACTAATTAATGATTATCTCCAGGCACACCTCCCAGCAATCGGAGGTGTGTTCTGGCAACATCGCAGGTGCCACCCAAGGCAGCCGACGGAACATATTTTCCTTGCGGATGATGTCCATTTGAATACACGGGCCATGTCAGATGTCCTTCTATCGCAGCCTGAGGGGTACCATACTTCAAGCACAGGTTTGTATTCTTATTTTCATGTTCCTAGTTGCAGTAATGTAACTCTCAGAATCATGGGGACGAGCAGCGCAGCTGCAAGAGTTACAGAAATAAACCACCCCTAATCTGTCGTTTTTGCGAACGAGGACATTTTTCTCTGATTTATTTCAAAATAAAGCATAAACCGCGTCCATGACGGATCTCCGATAGTTGTAGGCTATGTTAGGCTACTCACCAGACACAAAAAAACCCGCACTCAAAGGGTTTATTTTCACAAATCGCACTTTTCCCTCGTTTTACCTTCTCCTGCATGGTTGTTGTTCTCGCTGCGAAGTCACGTCACATGTTCATTTCTGTTTCGTGGCCAGACAGTCGACAAGGGGAATAATCCGTGCCAGCCACGTAAGATCTGTCGCTGTCAAACGGATTATTCCCCTTGTCCCCTTGAATTGATGTGATATCTGACGGCCGTAATTCATACATGGAGCGCCAAGTCATATTAAAACAGCGAGTAGAAATCCAGCCCCCCTCGCCTGACAAGGGGGATGCTATTTACGCGAAAATACGGCGAAAAATACGGCGAAAGCAACCGAGTTTAGCAACTTACTATCTCCACAGATCCTTATCCTATCCATCAACACTGTTTATTTGGGTTGAAATAGCAGCATACACCCAACGTTTCTGCAATGTGCGCAATCCAATATGGCCGCCGTCAGCCGATTATAAGCAGTTGTATCTTGTCCGGACAATAACTATATCACATATCATCGACCAAACAACATCTACGAAAAAAAAATAACCATAGAGGTCCATGGCCCCCGCAGCAGCAGCGCCAGTTATGGTGGACGCCAGACCAGCAGCCGATATTACGAGCGTGCACTCTTTCCCCACGGCCACTCTCCCGCCCATTACATATTAATCATAATGAACATTTCAAGTTATTCATCAATAATTCATTGTGTCTACCACAATGAAAATCTGTTATTCATCACAATGAAAATCTGTTTCATACTTTCATCACAATAAGCGTTTCATATTATTCATCACAATAAACATTACATATGAATCATCATTCATCACAGTGAACATTTCATAGTATTCATCGCAATAGAAATTTCATCACAATAAACATTTCATATTATTCATCACAATAATTATTGTTATTCATCAGGCCTTGCATTTTGGCGTGGCTGATTAGCCCAGTGTTATAGGCCTGGTCAGTACTTGTTATAGGGCCTATGTGTTCATCAGCCTGGTAAATGTCCTTTTATGTTGAAATCAGCCCCGTTAAGAATGAATCAGCCCTGTCATCTACACAATACCAGACCTGTCAATCAGCCTTGTGTCATTATCATCATTCATCACAAATATTTTATGCAATCTATCAAAATGAATATTTTATATTATCACAATAAACATTCCATATTCATCACAATGAACATTATCATATTTATCAGAATGAACCCTTTATATTATTATATGACTGGTAGTGAATTTCCCGTGTTATTGGTCCATTGGCTGTCACATGATATCTCACAAAAAGCCATATTCACCTGCCAGAATGTTATATTCACCAACCGGTCATTCATCACTATGAGCAGGTCATTTGTGGTGGGGGGGGGGGGGGGGGCTGGGGACGTATTCTCCCGTAAACCCTGTATGAACCACTGGGCATTTAATAATGGTGGCCATCTTTAATTTATGCAAAATCATTTATTTATACATGTCGCAGTTACCATTTGGATGCAAAAGTTGGTATACATGTACGTGTACGTCATCATGCATACATCCAGATATTTTCAATCAGGACCTCTTTTTTATCCCATCGGTATATATGCCGAATGGCATCATGCCATCACGCTGGCTGGCTGGCTGCATGGCTGGCTGGCTCGATGAACGACGTTATCGCTCTAAAAGGTCAACCGTTGCAGCTAAAGACTTCAAATTTGGTATACTGCATTGTTGGGTGATAAAGCACAAGCCTATTGAAATTGGGCACATTTAGTTTATTTTTGTGGTTTCCATGGCAACATAACGAAAAATATCCATATAACGACGTTATCGCTCTAAAAGGTGAACCGTTGCAGCTAGACACTTCAAATTTGGTATACTGCATTGTTGGGGGATAAAGCACAAGCCTATTGAAATTGGGCACATTTAGTAGATTTTTGTGGTTTCCATGGCAACATAACGAAAAATATCCATATAACGACGTGAACGCTCTAAAACTTGAACCGTTGCAGCTAGACACTTCAATTTTGGTATACCATACTGCATTGTTGGGTGATAAAGCACAAATCTATTGAAATTGCGCACATTTAGTTCATTTTTGTGGTTTCCATGGCAACATAACAAAAAATATCCATATAACCACGTGAACGCTCCAAAAGGTTGACCGTTGCAGCCAGAGACTTCAAATTTGATATACTGCATTGTTGAGTGATAAAGCACAAGCATGTTGAAATTGGGCACATTTAGTTTATTTTTGTGGTTTCCATGGCAACATAACGAAAAATATCCATATAACCACATGAACGCTCTAAAAGTTGAACGTTGCAGATAGAGACTTCAAATTTGGTATACTGCATTGTTGGGGGGTAAAGCACAAATCTATTGAAATAGGGCACATTTAGTTCATTTTTGTGGTTTCCATGGCAACATAACAAAAAATATCCATAACAACGTGAACGCTCCAAAAGGTGAACCGTTGCAGCCAGAGACTTCAAATTTGATATACTGCATTCTTGGGTCATAAAGCACAAGCATGTTCAAATTGGGCACATTTAGTTAATTTTTGTGGTTTCCATGGCAACATAACGAAAAATATCCACATAATCACGTTAACGCTTTATAAGCCGAACCGTTGTAGGTAGAGACTTCAAATGTGGTATACAGCATTGTTGGGTGGTAAAGCACAATACTTCTGACATTGGGTATATTTCCATCATTTTTGTGGTTTCCATGGCAATATAACGAAAAATATCCACGTAACAGTATTAACACTTTACAAGTCGAACCGTTGAAGCTAGACATTTCAAATTTGGTATACAGCATTGTTGGGTAGTAAAGCACAAGCCTGTTGAAATGGGTTACATTCTGTTTTTTTTTACAGTTTCCATGGCAACAAAAAGTAAAATATTCACATAACCATGTTAGCCATTTAGAAGCCGAACCGTTGGAGCTATACACTTCAAATTTGGTATACAACATTGTTGGGTGGTAAAGCACAAGCCTATTGAAATTGGGTAAATTTTGGTGTTTTTGTTGTTTCCATGGCGACAAAAAGTAAAAAATTCACATAACCATGTTAACGCTTTAGAAGCCGAACCTTTAGAGCTTAGAGACATCAAAGTTGGTATACAACAGTGCTGCAGCATTGGTGGGTTGTAAGACACAAGTCTACTGAAATTTAGTACATTTTGGTAAGTTTTTTGGTTTCCATGGCAATGCTACTGTTACCAAATATGCATGTCAGCATTACTGTTTACATGTACAGTTGCCTCTAGCCAACTTTCCATACAAATATATCTTCTTTTTATTCCAACTATTTCCGTTTCCTCTTATTGAATGGCTTCATCTGTGAATACCAGCAGTTTCATTTTGCTAATGTGAAAGGGACGGGAAGTTCACACTAGGCCTATGGTATCAAATGTGGCCGTGGCCTCTAGTTTCTCATTGGGTGGATAACGTGGCAGCCTTTAGTGAGGACCTGGTCCGGCGGAAACCTTGACCACCATCTTTAATTCATGCAAAGTCACTGATTATGTAAATTTCTCATTACTCTTCATTATAGGAATGCGAAACTTAATTGGCCTGCATCGAGCAACACTGTGAAGGGTTCATACTTGGTGTGAGAATGTATTGTTTGTCGCAAAGGCTATTGTAGACTTTGTCTGGTGAGACTTTGTCTGGTGAGTCTTACACGAAGTAAAAACCTTATAAAATGACATTAATTTAACGTTATTTTTTTTTTTTGGACTGTTTATTGAAACTTGGATCTAGTCAAGCCTTATAATAGTTACCCCAGAGCGGAGGGTTTTTCACATGTGCAACTTTATATTAAGTAGAGTCATCAATGACAGTCTCGCTATGCACAACTCTCCTAATTTTCTCTCTAGCAGAGCTGTGAATCACTCTCCTGGAAATTGAGAAAATATTGAAGAGTCATTAGTGAGAGCAAATCACTCTCGCAATACAACAATAAAGAAATCCAGGAGAGTGGTCAACAGGTCTTGCACATTTTACATACATGTACACCAGTCATTGCCGAATTAAAAGTGCTGGTATTTTCCATAAAAGCATACCGTAGCTGTTCTACTAATCACCTCAATGGCCCCTGACATTGACCCCTCAGCAGACCACATATATTAATTTCAAGTAACGTTCCACCTTATTATTTTATTCTTGCATTTTCTTGTAACCATAGGAATGAAATGGAAATCCCTGAAATCTGAAGGACCAATCACCCAGTATGCTCACTTTTATCCCCTTCCCTTTGACTGCTGTTAAACAGATATGCCATAATCATATTTTTGCATCGCCATTATCTTTCGGCATGCATATGGTCTGTTAGGTTACAAATGATCTACGTTGACAAGATATAACCTACTGTGCATCTACAGTACAAGGCAGAAATAACTTGCTCATAAACGCGAGTGAAAAAAAACATTTTCGCGACTATAATTTATTAATCGCAGCCGGAAAACTCGCCTAAATCGCGCAAAAAATCAAAAGCATAATCGCTACTGAAACGCGTACGGTCGACGCGTTTCAGTCGAGATTATGCTTTTGTTTTTTTGCGCGATTTAGGCGAGTTTTCCGGCTGTGATTAATAAATTAAAGTCGCGAAAAAAAAAATTTTCACTCGCGTTTATGAGCAAGTTATTTCTGCCTTGTATATGGCGCTACATCCGGGCATTTCGTGATGGTTGCTCTGTCATGTCAGTGTGCCTGAGTTCGACATGTACATGTACTATCAGCCTTACACATTTACTTAATTTGCATACGCCATAGCTGGAAGGTGTACGACTTCTCACTCACCTCCCCCCCCCCGCTCATGGCATACACAAAATACTTAATGACTCCTAAAACAACAGAGAAAAACGCCCTCTGGTGACAAGGGGAAGTAATTCTACTTTACACCTAATCCCAGCATTGTTATCTCCCTTGTCCTGTTCCAAGAATTGGACACCCATGAAAAGTGTCATTCAACTACCACTCACAAAGACAACACTGCAGTGCTGGTCGTGAGTAAATGCAGGTGAGC
>JAVTVY010039517.1:0-18650 GCA_036873755.1 Hanleya hanleyi | reverse complement strand
AACCAATACCATTGGTGATGCCCAAGGACTGTTAGACTCGCGGATTACCCCGGCCTCCAACATATCCGTCAAGTGCTGTCGAACTTCTTCATACATGCCAGGTGGTATGCGGCGGAACCGTTGTTTGATTGGAGTGTCATCTGTTAGAACAATCTTATGCTTCACTCGATTGGTGTGACCCAGATCGCAGTCATTCAAAGCAAATATGTCTTTGTACTCCACCAAGAGATTCTTAAGTTCTTGAAACTCATCGGGCGCCAAGTCATTCTGTGTGTCGGCAAAATCAAACATTTGCAAGAAAACATCATCAGGGGTATGCTGCAAACCTTTCAGGTTTCCAACATCACTCACTGGAACAGAAGGCTGAAGCTTGCACAAAGGTGTGTTGGGCGGAATGACCACATCTCGTTTTGTCACGTTATGGATCTCGAAGTTTACCAGCGAGTCTCGATTACCTGCGTCAAGTTTCACAAGACAGGGTGCCACAACTAATCCGCCTGGCAAAGGTAGATCCATAGCTTCTGTCACTGCAACAATGTTTTGCTGAAAACACTCTGACGTAACCAGACACTATCTTGGTTGTATTTCCTGGTATAGTAACCGAAACTGCAGAACTCACAGGCCGCACTTCATCTTCCCTAGCCAAACATCTAAATGCGGACAATCAAAACTGGTGAACCTGCAAGTGGTCTGACTGCTGACTGGTCTGATAGTGTTGGTAGAAGAGGCGGATGACGTTTGTCCCGATTAACAAAGGCACAACACGATTATATGGCGTGTCGGGAACGACCAAAGCCAAAACATCATGCTGACCAGCTGGACCATTTCCATCACAAGGAAAACAGACGGTCACTTCCACGCATCCCAGGTAAGGTAATGATTGACCACCCGCGCTCTTGATATCCAACATCTGTTCGATGGGCTGTAATGGGACATGACGAAGGCTCTGCTCATAGAAGGTCTTTCCAATGGTGGTCATGTACATCAAAATATTTACAGATAAATACATCATGTTATCAAATACTTACTATAAGTTGTACATTGGATGTAGGCAAGACATTTAATGTAACACATACATTAGATTGTTTTAAAGAAGGTGCAAGAAGAGGGAAATCTTGAATAATTAACACAATAATAATGAATGGGCGGAACAAACCCAGCTCAACTGAACCATAATATACATATAAATAGGCCCCTGTAACATTACATATATACTCTTATAAACAGAGAATATAGTCCCCTTCTCGAAATTGTGCGAGCCCTAAGTTGCGAGTGTTGCGAATTATCGTTATCGCCGACACGTGACGACGCGTCGCGCTCCAACTTCTGAATCCTACCGTCCAGTGTACGAAGTTGGCTAAGAATCTGGTCCAATTTTTGACCAGTTTCTTCAACCACATTCTGTTGATGCGCCGTTTTAGTCTTACCTACTTGGGAGGTCTTCACGTCTTCGGCCAACTCGTGTTCAACTGCGCGCGCAGCAACTAAGAGCGTCTCGTAGTCAGTAGTTGCATCAAAGCGATGTCGAATCGCGGCTTTGACACCATCTGCCCGCAGTCCACTCCAAAATTTTGTTCGCAACATCTCGTTGAAAGCTACCACGGACAGAGACCCCCGTTCGCGCGCTTTGGTAAGTATGTCCTCAAGTCGACATCCCCATGCTGCTATACTCTCATTCTCTTTTTGTTTAGACATATAGAAGTCCTCAAGAAGAGTTTCCATAGAAACTACAACCTCAAAGTTGGCATCAAACTTCCCCAAAATCTTCTGAACCGTTACCTCACCCCCCATATTCAACAAAATATCTGCAGCCATCCCTTTTAATGATCTCCGGGCTGCCTGCAAAACAGATGAATCAGTGTGGGATGAATCACAATTCAAACATTGTAGTTCATATTTCCATTGGGAGTAAGTGGCTTCCCCCTCCCCAGAAAAGAAAGGTAGTTTAGGGGCATCTAAACGAACAAATTTAGTGGTATCCCGCTCCCTGAACATTGTCTCTTCGTGTCCTGATCCCGCTGATAAATTACTCTGAGACACTCTACCCCCAGCACCTTGTAATGTTTGTATAAACTCTTTTTTCTTTTCCATACTTAGAGAATTTAACAAAGACATTAATTGACTATCTGTATCTTCAGGGACTTGTACTTCTGGTTTGACAAGTTTTATGGACATTTTATCCCCTCTAAAAGATTTACCATGGGCATGCAAAGAATGAATAGCTTCTTCTCTGGTCTCAAAAGTAATAACATATTCCATTCCATCCTTCAGTACTTCAACAGATACCACTCTGCCCTCTCTGGCGAAATAATCTGAAATTCCCTTAAGAGTGGCAGGTTTAGAAAGCCCACTTACAGTAACACTTCGTTCAGACTTCTCCATAGTTGCGAGGGAATTCAAAAAAAAAATTCAAAAAACAAAATTCAAAAAAAAAATCACAAAAAAAATCACAAAAAAAATCAATCAATAAATCTGTACACTCAAACTTGCGTGGAATCTACATGAACAAGTTACAGAAAAGCGAAATAAAAATAATAAATCAGATCAACAAATATAATCAACTGTAGAATACACAAGTAATGTGCCGTGAAAAGAACACGACTTGCCATACACACAAACTAGAAGGTACGTGTTCATATGTTTTTGTTGTTACACGTTGTTGTTGTTAACTGTTATTACCAGTCAAATGATGTTACATGTGTTTACCTGTTGTTGGTGTTTACCTGTTGTTGATGTTAACCGTTGTTATCATAACCTGTTGTTGTTGTAACCTGTTGTTGTTGTTACCTGTTGTTGTTGTAACTTGTTGTTGTTGTTACCTGCTGTTGTTGTATTTACAAGACAACGGATCCAGAGAAAAAAAATAGAATACATCTACTCCAACTTACTTCAACATAGAAGCAGTAAAAAAAAATTCAAACCACATTCAATTATGGCAATGAAACGAGAAAAAACCCCCACACACACAAACATGAATCTGGAATTCAATGGCAATACATACAAGTAAACCTCATAAAAAAAATGGGGGAAAAAAAATAAAACGATACAATATACACCAGCTATGTGACTGAATACCAATGTCTGTGCACACATGTATAAGCAGTAACCAACACTACACGTACACATGTATCGCAAGCAAAGGTATAACACAAAGCCGATGCAAGTAAACTTCACCAAAAACCAACAAGACAAAAAAATAAATAAAGCAACCCAATATACACCAGCTATGTGACTAAATACCAGTGTCTGCACACATATGCATAAGCAATAACCAAGACTGCACATATGTATTACAAGCAAAGGTACAACACAAAGAAGATGCACTATGAGCCTGCTCTAGTATCAATCAATTTGTACAATGAACAAATGCAAAACAACAAATATATAAACACACAAACTTGATAATTGTACTTCACAGATATTAATGACAATTTTTTTTTAATGTATATAGTCTATGCTGCACAATTAGAGTGAGAATGTCAAGGTTTGTTTTCAAATTATTTTTTTTTTTCAACCAAGTCAACTTACTTACTAATGTTCGGTCTTCTAATCCACAGAACAGCCTGTCTGCTACACGAATAATAGACTTCACGATTTGTGTTCAATGTCAGATCGCATTTAAATAGTCTATCAAATTCTGTTGGTGACAAAAAAAACTAAGTTCTTTAATAAAAAAACTAAAGTTTCTCACCAGAACACACAAGTCCAATTGAAGACAAATGCTGCTTTCAGTCCACAGATATCACGATAGTACAGTTCTAGAGTGCCTTCGAGCGTTGTATAGAACTTGTCTTGAACTTCTCAAACTACAGTTCCACTCTGTTGAAACTGGTCACCATTAAATCATTAGGCGCAGATACTCCAGAGTTGAAACACAGATCAACAACAGCTCCAGTCATCCATCAATCCAGGACCCAGGAACCATAGGAACTGGAAATCAGGCAAACCGGAAACCAGGCAAATCAGGAATCCAACAATTAGGAAATTACGCAAACCAGGAAAATCAGGCATCAAATAGTAGAGGGCTGAGTATATGGACATCATAACCATCCCACAGAATCCATCTTGATGACGTATTCCACTGCCGTACCATTACTTTTCCACTGACATCCCTTTGCTAATCCACTGCCAAACCATTGGTGCTCCACTGCCATTCCACTGCTACCCTCTCAACCGCCATTTATGCCAATAAAAACACTGGAGGCTCCATTGTAAACTCAGGGGTTGGCGGGCGTGATAAACACAGGCAAACGACTCTTTACACAAATGTACATTTATTCACACTTGAGGAGGGCGTAGACAGGTAGACACAAATACACATAAAGAAGAGGGCAGCAGTTTACTGTAACAGAATGAAAATACAATAATATAGTACATATGTACATCTGAACAGCAAAATAGGATAATATTCTCAAATGTAAACAAACAAGCTGCTTTCCTATAAATATGAATAATAAACCATTTACCAAATATGTCAACATATAATAAAGACTTGGCTAGGCTTTATTGGAAGACATGTGCAGCCTAAATAAGTAGACTGTCAGTAAATATTTCACTTGTCTCAGCCAAAATGATTACAAAATAACTTAGTCAGTTATAGCAAACAAATAACCAAGTTGTGAATAATACATAGATACAGAGATAATATAAAATATAGCATACCTCAGATGTTGACAATTCCGGCCAACAAATATAGACACCACAAAACACTTCACAGGTCCCTCTTCAAGAAAGACAAGACAGGTATGGTAAAATGTACAGAGAAACACCTGTGCAGGTAAGGCAAAAAGCAAGTCGGCAGAACCCATTATTTGGCAAACAATAAATCACCTAATACACCCTAACACTCCAATGGACAAAACCAGTTTCCTTGACCAGTACATGGTCAACTATAATCAGTTTCAAAGCTAGCTGCCTCAAACATTATCCATGGACACATGTAGGCATATACTACACATTACAATGCCAAACAATATTAATATGATAAAATTCGACTATCACATATAGGTTCAGTAGATTTCAAGCTTTACGTGTGAAAATACATTTACATCTCTTTAATGGTTTTCAGTGCCCTTGTCCAGTATCAAAACAACTTTTTGAATCACATTATTTTCCCAACAATACAACAAATTTTTATATATAGTACTATGGTAGAAAGGTAGCATTTATGTAGTTTACGGTAATTCAACTCAAGACCAACACCTTCTATGCACAAGATAATAATGATTCTATGTCATTCTCCTGAGCATAACCGGTACAAAGACGAATAAATAGCGTCTCTACATCACGTTGTTATCTAGATATATGAGACAACACATTTTGGGTATCGGCAATCTGATGAATGTACTATTCCGGTTTTCTTGTTTCACATTATATTCTATGGCGGTTGATCGGTGATTTTCTTCATTGATAAACGTTAAACCACCTCAGCTTCGTTGTGTGAATCGGAATTGCATTGCTGTGACACACCAACACACTCCGTGGCAGTGATTCTGTATCCCCTAATCGAGGAATCAAAATGGATCAAGATTTGAAATGACAAGAGAAATTTAGACATATTTTGTTTACACATGTAATTTTTTGTTCAAATTATATCCAAGTGTGATATATAGTCAATATTCAAGAGGTAAAAAAAAAAAACCAAAGTATGTCCTCATATTTTCACATCCATGCCAAGAAATACTGCATTGAAAAGGGTCCATTTAGCCTACCCTGTTTTATCGCTCTAATCAGCAAATGGCAGGGTCATATTTCTGCTGTCAAAATTGTATTTCCCTCCAAAGTCTTAACCCTTGAATCCAAGTCACACACTCTCTGATGCAAAGTAATGATTGTCCTAACTATCCGATTAGCACATTATGAACATGTCTTTGGTCATAGTGTACATATCATAACTCACATCACTGTTTTCTGCTATATTATTTCAATGATATGGTTTAACAATTTAAGTTATGCAAACAGCGCTGATTGTTTGAGGGTATATGCAGTAGGCCTATGCTGTCGGGCAATTGTGGAATTGTCCCAGATGCACGTTAAGATTAGCCTCAGTAATAGGGCCATGTGGCATACAGTGGAATGTGGATCAATGACAGGGTATTTTTAGCTGGACAGGACTCCGTGGTGGTAACTGATACTCATTAAACGCGATAAAACGCTGGAGCAAAACGGACCACAGTTTTCTTGGCATGATGATCAAAGTTACTTTATCTAGTTAAATTCTACCCAAAGAAAATAAATTAAGACCCTTTAAACAGCCGTCATGGCTTTGTTTCACCCTCAGTAAACTGTTATCATTGTTGCTCACACAGACTAATCTGAAGGATGATACCACATCTTTCTTTCTTCTGCTGGGTTATTGCACCAGGCTGACTTAATTGGTTGATGTAGGATACTTCACCATCAGTGGGTAATTTGACCTGAATTTGAAGCCTGGTGTGGTCAATGATGAAATGTTTGGATGTGAAATAGGATACACGTTAAAGGCTACAGTTTACATATATCTATAACAATATACTGAAGTGTTAATTATAAATCTAATTTTAATCAGAATTATTTCAGATCAGAACTTGCTGGTAACAATGCCCTAATGCATGTTCATGCCAAAAATAAAGGTTCTAATGTCAATGGTTCTCCTTATTTTGCCGACGAAAGGATTCGTATGGACTGACTGACTCACTGACTCATTACCGGACAATTTGCGATCTGTAGCCTACTTCGTAGGAACATTTATGTCTGTGATATAGTTCTAGTATAGATCGCAATATACCAGATTTTAGCAACCCTACGTGTATATTTTATTGCAAATGTAAATTTTTGATTTTGTTTTGTTATCTTTTATGTCATATTTGTCCTGTATTGTTAAATGTATGTACTAACTTGTATCCTATTGTATAATATTAATTCTATGCTGGGCCTTGTGGTAGACTAGCTTCTGGCTAAACAAGCTACCAGCTTAAATAAAGTTATCTTATCTTATCTTATCTCTTATCTAGATGAAATGTGGAGCGCATTAAGATAACTTTCCAACACCACAGCGTTGCTGTGATGTGGCATACATGTAAATCTCAGGTGCACGACCAGTTACTAAAGAGCTATCCATTCATCGTGTAATATTGGCATTATAACATGTATACAATAAGAAAATACAATGTACGAGTGATAACCGATATTGTATTTTCCTTGAAACGCTTTCATATCTTCTGATATTGTCCAACGAGTACATACAATTGCTAGCGAGCTAAAATAATGTGCAACTTTTCGGGTATTACAAAGCCAGACGTATTTAATCATGCTATATACATGTTTGAATAAATAGTCATAGTCTACCTATTTTGTTGATTGGCACAACAGAGTACTATTGTCTCGTTGTCAACGAAACAACACTGTTGACGTGGTTTGGTGATATTACGTTCTATTATTTATCTCTGATTTCCTGCTGAGAAAATAAACCAAATAATGAAAGTAATTACAACCCAATTCAGATTGCAATCGCGCCTCGGACCAACGGTCAATACCTTTTACTGTCAACTTTACCGCATGTTATCTATGAGACAGGTGGAAGTGCTCGAACACTTTGATCAAGTGTTCTTGTTTTTATTATCCGATTTCGAGCGAATAACCAGCTGCCCATGTGGCTTTCAAAGTCACTATTCTTTTGAAAACCGTGGAAATCTCTGCCGAAAAGTGGTACCATAATTTTTAGCGCAAGATTCTATCAAATAATTATTATAAATACAGATCTTTCCCATTCTGATATACTTTCTGGTCCAGTGGCTTAAGGTCATGATCGTGACCGATTGAAATACAGCACAGATGCTCATTTGGGCACAAGGAATGAGGTGGAAGGCCCTTAATTTGCATAATTCCAATATGGCAGCCATAATATATACGGTAGTGTCATGTCTATTTGACAACTTGAATTGCTTTGCACAAGATTGCTTTTCTACGAGCATGAATGAGTCAACAAGACTATAATGACGATCATTGGAAACTTTGGCGCTATGTTGCATATTCATTGGGTAATAGAGCGTAACCAAGGATGGTTTTATTGTCATACACATGTACGTGTGTTTCTATACATGCTAATTTACATCATATATATTTATAAGGAATCCACGGAGAGGTTTCTGTACACGTAGCTCTGTTATGATTGTCTCGGTCAAGCACGCATAAAGCTTATTGGCTATTTTTTTCAACAGATATCCTCATATAGTCACAAGCACCCCATCTTCACTGCTGTTTATCGGTACTAAAAACCAAATCTGTTTCGAAGGATTCAACTTCATGTTATCGTACATGCCACTGTTGTGAACGACACCCAATGTTACCAATTGGATTTTCCCCTGCTCCTGTAAATTAGCGTGTGTAAATCCAGCGACAAAGGGGGTACTCTTTCAACACGGTAAACCCTATCAGGCTAAATACTGCACTAAAGGCCTGTTCAAACCAGTGCGATTCCCGCTCCGGTGTGCCGGTCTGGTTACCGCATCCGATTTCGCGCTCCGTCAAACGCTCCGGGCTGCTATTCACACTACATTCCTCTTCGCCGCGAACCATCTTGTCATCAACAGGTCTATTCCCAAATGAATACAGTCCACCGCGCTACGTCAACACGCACAAAAGCCCACGAGAGGTTATATGCGGTATGTCGCACGGCGATCAATACGTGTTGTTTTGACGGACCGCTGTAATGTGAAGGGCCCTATTGAAAATCATTGAAAGGTTTCTGTCCGTTTCCCGGTGCGGTAACCGGACCGGCAAACCGGAGCCGGAATCGCACTGGTTTGAACAGGCCTTTAGTAACTACACTGAGATAGACTTACTTTTTTCAGGTTTCACAAACGGTTTCGATGATGGAGACTCGGGGCAACTATGCTTTTACTGTCTCGCGTAATCGCACGTCTGTTATGCAAAACCCTGCTATCGGAGAAGCTGAAATCGAAAGGCCGAGTTACTGGTCCCTTCTCAGCTCCTCATTTTGACAATATGGTTTGCTCTCCATTAGGCTTAGTCCCACAAAAGCAACCTAATACTTTTAGGGTGATACGCGATTTATCTTACCCTGGAAAATCAGCCCTGTCTATTAAACTGTGCGATTTCACAGGACCTATGATATGTTGAATACGAGACATTGGATATCGCGATTGCTCTAGTTAAAAAATACCCATACTGCTTGATGGAAAAACACCTATTTAGAGAATGCCTTTCGAGCAATAGACCTATCTATCGAGCCAGCGAATTATCCCTTACTGTGGTTTATCGGGGATGGCAAGTATTTTCATGACCGATGCCTCGCGATGGGAAGGTGTACACCCTGTAATAAATCTGAGAGCTTGAGTCGTTCTCTGCAATGGGTTATGGATACAAAATTCGGCATATCAGACGTGACCCACATACTCGACACGATTGAAATGGTGCTTACAAATGTGCTACAGCTCTTAACACATTCATTTACTTGTATGAGTATTTGGGCATTCCAGTCAAACATGCTAAGACCTACTACCCATCAACTACTATGGCTATGCATCGGATTCAGCTGGACTCCACAGCTATGCAAGCATCAGTGCCAGAAGACAAAATTCATGAACTGAACAGCATGCTGGGTGAATTCTCGCGCCGCAAAAAGGCGTTCGTTATGGAACTGCAGTCTCTCACTGGCTCGCTCGATTTTGCCTGTAAAGGCAAGGTGCTCCGCGGGACATTTTTCCACCGCCTGATAGATTTAACAAAAGGCGTATTAAAGTCTCACCATCATATTCGCTTGAATATAGAAGCTAGAACCGATATTAATACCTGGCCTGTATTCCTGGAGACTTTCAAAGGAAATCCCTTTTTGTCTCCAATTTGAGTATCTTTGATTCGATCAAACTAGATAAAACTGTTTTATCATGGAAAGCTGAAGAATTGCCGACACATGTTGCCCTCCTATATATAACAGTCAAGGAGGTTTTCCCTGTGGTGCTTGGAAATTTGGGGACTCGAACTGGGAAATCATAAAGTTCTCTTTCTTTGTGATTATATGGTCGTGGTTAAAATAATCAATCACCAGTCTTCAATGGATTCATTGCTGATGAAATTAGTGCGTCCATTCGTTGTTGCCTGCCTTCGACATAACATTCTGTTCAGATCAAAACATCATTCGTGACAAGCTCTTGCGGTTACAATTTCAAGAAGAGCTGTCACTAGCCCTTTGGTACAAACTCTCGTCCCACCCAATACTTAATCTGTTGCTGACTTTCACGCAGAAAGCTAGAGTTCCTCTGTCTGTGTCCCTTGTTGAGTGTTCCTTGAAAGTATACAATCGCGCATGGCAAGTATATAGATATTACCTCAATAACTCTGGTCAGTGTACCACTAAGATATTCCCCGTCTCATCGGCACAGTTGCTTTTCTTCATAGCATTCTTGCATTTTCACAGGTATGCACCCTCCACAGCTTGTACAATGATATCGGCTATCAGTTATGTTCACAATGTGACTGCAATTATTCCTTGCTAAAAACTGCTTACGGGCCTATAAAAAATAAACGGTCAACCGGATACCAGGCTGCCCTTCTTTTACGAGCAGTGATCATGGTCGCATTTAATGCATTCTTACGCGTCGGTGACCTTGATTTCAATTTTTCCGTAATTGGAATGTCCGAGAGCTGGCTTAATCCAGTCACCGAGTCACTGTATACCATACCTGGATATGAACCATACACTTCCTCTAGAAAAAACAGGAAAGGCGGTGGCCTAGTGCTATACGTCAATAATAATTACACTTGTACTGTTCGCGACGACCTGTCATATATAGATGACAATGGAGAATATGAATCGCTTTTTGTTGAATCACAAATAAACCAAACAGTTTACTTATTTGGTATTATATATCGACCTCCGGATAAAAATGTCAATTATTTTAACTCTCATATGTCGGATATTATGCAGACCATCAAAAATGAAAAGAAAAAATGCGTTATCATGGGAGATTTCAATATTGATTTATTTAAAACAGACCGCCATGGACCGTCTAAAGACTTCATAGAAAATATGAAATCAAATTATTTCTTTCCTAAGATAACCAAACCAACTCGGGTCAAATCCAGTTCCGCTTCTTTAATCGACAATATTTATTCAAATTTCCACGAAGGTGGACTTCTCTCTGGTATACTTCTTTCAGATGTGACCGACCATTTTCCTGTATTCCATATAAATAAGAGTATAGATGAGATCAGTTCTAAAGAATCGAGTTTTAGTTATCGTAGGACATCCTCTGAGCAAAAACAAACGTTTATAGAAAAAATTAAGAATACTAACTGGAGTCAAGTCATCGATTCAGATCCTTCCGATGTGGATACTGCTCTGGATCTATTTCTGAACGAATTTAGCACAATATACAATGAATGTTTCCCTCTTATCACAAAAATAGTTAAAAAGGCAAAAATATCGAAACCCTGGATAAGTTATGGCATATTAAAATCAATCCGTGAAAAAAATCGGCTATTCAAACTCCACATCAACAGGAAAACGACGACATCACCCATCAATATAAGCGATACAGGAACAAATTAAATCATACGCTTCACTTGGCTAAAAAGAAATACTACGAGGATAAGTTTAATCAGACAAATAACGATATTAAAGGCACTTGGAAGACATTAAATGAACTTTTGAACAGAAACAAATCCAGTAAGTTGCCTTCTGTTTTCAATGTTGATGGTCTCCAGATCTCTGATCCGGAAACAATTGCCGATAGTTTTAATACTTATTTTACTAATATTGCACGAGATCTCGATGACAACCGCCCCACTCCGTCAATCTGTTTTGAGGAGTTTCTGGATAAACAGTTTGATATAGAATTTCAGCTGGAACCCAGTAACCCGGACGAAATAATGGAAGTTCTTTCAGATTTAAAAAATAGCGCACCTGGCGTTGACCAGATACGAATATCTGTTGTAAAACTGGTCTCCACGTACATAGCGGTTCCCCTTTCGATGATAATAAACTTATCTTTTCGGTCTGGAATTGTCCCAAATTCTTTAAAAACTGCCAAAGTTACACCTATCTATAAATCTGGCCCAAAGTGTCTCATTGAAAATTATCGACCCGTATCTGTTCTACCATGCTTTAGTAAGATATTTGAAAAGCTAATGGTGACACGAATGACTAGCTTTCTAGAAGACAACAACATCCTGGTTGGTGATCAATTTGGATTTCGAGCAAATCACTCCACTTGTTTAGCCGTTCTATCACTACAAGAAAAATTAATCACCGCGAAAGAAGCTAAACATTATAGTATCGCAACATTTCTGGACCTATCAAAAGCATTTGATACCGTTAATCATGACATACTTTTAAAAAAATTGGATTATTATGGGTTCCGTGGCATACAAAATGACTGGTTCCGCAGTTATTTAACATCTCGCTCACAAATGACATCTTACAATAATATACTATCTAAGTCACTACCTATAACTTGCGGTGTTCCCCAAGGATCTATATTGGGCCCATTATTATTTCTCATTTACATTAACGATATAGTGAATGTCTCATCTTTATTGAACACCATTCTCTTCGCTGATGATACATGTGTTCACCTATCTGGATTGGATCCCGTTGCTTTATCTGAAAATATTTGTATAGAACTTGACAAACTCAACTGTTGGTTTCAATGTAATCGACTAACGTTAAATACAAAGAAAACGAAGTTTATGTTCATAAAACCCGCCAAAAGATGTCGCGATATACCTGGACTAAATATTCGCATATCTGGAAATAACATTGAGCAAGTAGATAACTTTAAATTTCTCGGGGTCTACTTCAATGATAAATTGAATTGGACAACACATATTACAGAACTATCCAAGAAGATATCAAGAAATATTGGAATTATTAATCACGTCAAAGAACATTTGAATAAAAAAACCTTATTTATTTTGTATTACTCGTTAATTTATCCATACATTTCGTATTGCAACCTAGTTTGGGGTAATACTTACCATACTCATTTGCATTCTCTCGTAATGCTTCAAAAGAGAGCTATACGGGTAATATCACTCTCAGGCAAACTGGAGCACACCGGCCCTCTATTCTCAAAATTGAACATTCTTCCCCTCCTATATTTGAATGATTATCATACACTTTTGTTTGTTCACATATTTGTCCACCACCCAAATACATTACCGGTTTCGATGCGTTCTATCTTCACGAGAATTGCAGAGGTCCATCACTATTCTACTAGACAATCCAACTCTAACCTGTACAGACCATTTTATCCTACCGACATTACTTACTATTCTTTGAAAATAAAGGCACCAAGAGTCTGGAATAGTTTGTCCTCTCTACTTAAAGAAATCTGCTCAATATCTCTCTTTAAATCAAAGCTGAAAGTACATCTGTTAGAGAAATAACGTTATAACTGATTTTTTTATGCTGGCAGACTTGCATGCACGTAGTACTATTATCGAGAATGTTCATGTGCTTGATTTGTTCGTGTATTGTTGTGTACGTTTTATTCTATTGTTCACTTATTTTCATCTCGATTACCGTCTCGTTGCATGCATAGTCCAACCAGCGTGTATGCTATCGACAGGAGATGCACGCGGAATGATTAATTTATACAATACTTCTTAAATGTTCGCCAATACTATTTAAGCTATTTTGTTTAGTAATATAGGGATAAAACAAGCCCCATGGGGTTTTAATCCCGCCAATACATATTTATTTATATCGGCTAACCTATTTTGAATATTGTTGGTAACTATCGCCGAACTGTATAATCTTTTTTATTATATTGGTGAATAAATGAAATGAAATGAAATGAAATTTGTTCATGTCATCGTATACTGATAATATTAGATATTATTGTACAGTTCGAGCAATCCGTGCGTATTTTAGGTTACGTATTTCACATTCGAGGTCGCCCCTTATTCCAACTTCCAGACGGCGCACCAGTTACAGCTGCCTATTTCTCAGCTCATATAAAAAACAGAATCTCTTTGATCGGTCAGGGCCCCTCACTTTACAAAGGCCATAGTTTTCGTACTGGCGCCGTCACTTCATCTTCAGCAGCAGGAATCCCAAAGAATATATTTACAAATGGCTAGGTGGAAGTCAAACGCTGTCGAACTCTATATTAGATTACATATTTACTAGGTAGATATGCATTGTCCAGTCATGGGCTGAATTGTATGGTAGCCCCAACGAATTGATTGCATAAATAAGGATCAGGTCCAACTTGACCCAGTTTGGCAAAGGTCACCCAGGGGCTGCCATGCAAACTGAGTCAGTCATATACGATTATTTTTTTTAATATTTACTGTAAATTTAACACGAAGAAGAAATAAAATAATTCAAATTTTCAAATTGAAAATTCTTCAAATCGAAAATTCGTCAAAACCTGACTTTTTGGTTCTGACGTCACCGTGACGTCATTATGGCAGTCATTTTGGATTATCTTTCATTTCCCGCTATTAGTGTGGAAATTTTCAAACTCCTACCTTGACGGGTAGCGAATATATGGTGTTTTAAAAATCGTTGCGGTAAAAATCGTCATTTATAGTCTTAAAATGACCCCGGGCCCCTCATGGGCCACAGATTACTTCCTGGACCTCGAAACCGGGGCACCCCTTCTGGTATTGTTCTCGGTGCCTCTGGCGATACGTGGGCCAAATATTTTGCTGTATTTCACTCTGTCACGATAAAGTGATAATCTGGACTGGTCAACGGACTATTCAGAGGAACACATGTAATGGTATTCTAGGCTTGCATCATTTATTTCAATGCGTAATTCCTGAATGTATCTCATGGAGTGATTCAAATTCTCACAGCAGATTCGAAATAAGTAAGTTATACTGAATAATAAATAATAAGCCAGCTTTGAAATTTCAATAGATGTTTCTATGTTTCCATACATAACGTGTAGAGAAATTGCGCTGTCAGAGCAGGTATGTAACTACAAATCTCCAGACGGAAATATGAAATAATATCAAACGATTCATTTTTAATCTAATTTGTTATCCGAGATGGTCCTGATATTTGAGAGAAAACCGAGGGTAAACCGGAACAACAACCGACAAAGATAAACCGGGACTGTCCAAACGATATATTTATCGGTATTACTCGGTTATCGAGAACCAGTCCCATTGGACATGAGCGCTTAATTGAATATTATTAGTTATACATGTACGTCGCCCTTCCGGGGTAATACGGGATGAGATTTGGTTTCTCTCGCCATATTTTTCCGAGGCGCAGCCGAGGAAAAATATGGCAAGAGAAACCAAATCGAATCCCGTATTACCCCGGAAGGGCGATGTATAACGAATTTATCATATCTCAGAGCATTAAGAATCACTTTGGACTTCAAGGCCGACATAATGGAACGGACTTCGATCGGACTTGCACTGGTTTCAGAACGATCCACAGCATGCACCGGAAAAAATGAACACAAAGACAAATGTATCATTTTTACAATCCTCATCTTTAAAACGTACTAAGGGAGGAGCAAAGATAAAGATAACATATACTGTAATCCGTGAACAATGAACCCGGTTTCCGTGTGAAATACCGGTGGGCTTCGGTGATAAAGAATGAACAATCTAACTTCAAATTCAGCTTCATCTCTTATGTTCTATTCTGAAAATCAGAAACGTATAAAATACTAGAACATTAAGCTTAATCTCAATTTCATATTTAATATTTAATAGCCATCGACGAGTATAATATCTAGATTATATACCTTTTGTTAATAAATACATCGAAAGACCCGTTCCGGATTCACATCTGTTGCGTGGAT
Organism: Hanleya hanleyi; assembly: GCA_036873755.1. Classification (NCBI taxonomy): domain Eukaryota; kingdom Metazoa; phylum Mollusca; class Polyplacophora; order Lepidopleurida; family Hanleyidae; genus Hanleya; species Hanleya hanleyi. The sequence goes on along the minus strand of JAVTVY010039517.1, from coordinate 2,877 downwards.
ATGTAAGTTTCAAATACACGTGTGAACTGTTACATTTCCATTCTGTCTATAATTCAATACCGTGTCACTCGACAGTGCCACTTGTGTCATGTTTCCATAACATCACACAGGAGAAGGACCAACATGAACTGACTTAAATTTACAGTTCGAGAGAAAAATCGGAAAAATCAAACTGTCCTGCACAATTTGGCAGAAGTATAGGTATTTGCTTCATTTTCGCACGATGATGTTGATTGCATTTATTGTGCAGTTATTGAACATTGGCGCTGAGGGATTTGCGGCGACCAGGATAGCTGTGGGAATGTCACACGATGTGGGCGGTACAGCGGTGCTGTCGAATTCACAAAACGGCTGATTAAGATCAAAATCAAAGTCGTCGGCATGGCCTTCTGCTCGTACATCCTGGGTGTGTAACACGGCCGACGTGGCATCATTTGACGTGGGTGCAGGGTACTGAGAAGATGATGTCACAGTTTCTGCAGGATGGGGTTTGACAAGAACATTTACTGGAAGTGTATGCGTACCGGTATTCGTCTTTCAGGTTGAACCCATCGTGTCAGGAAAGGCTACTGACGCAACCGTGTGGCCCATTTGCAGTTTCTCGCCATCACTTACTCGCTGGTAAACCGACAGCGACGAGACAGATCTGTGACCTGTGACAGCCATTATTTGAGATGCTGAATAGTTGTTTCTACCATGGATGGTGATGCCGGTTGCTCGTATACTGTGGTTAGTAAGGTTGGTCATGAAGGCTGCCAAGCGGTGTTTCCCAATAGGTTTGTTATAATACCAAACTTTATCGTCGTCGAGGAAACTATCAACCGGGTACTGCCACAAGCGATCACATTTCGGATGGAGTTTGGAGATATAACTTTCGAATGAAGCAACAGGACAGAACGGGGAACCTTCTTCTTCAGGCATGAATCCGGTAACACCCTCTTTTTGCTGGGCCCGGCGATTTTTTGTGAGTTCATCCTCCTTTTTTTTCACATACCTCTGCCCAGTTTTCGGGTCCCGCTTGATGATGAATGTGTTTTTGTCATCTTTTCCATATTCTCCACTCCCCTTCTAAAGAAGAACAGACGTACATCGAACTGAACTTTATTTGCAAGCCCAGTTGGGGTTTTTGGGGACATGAGAACAGACTTGTAGAGTTTACAACGATCGGACTCGTTTATGGGCTCATAATGATCGGTGTCGCCTTTTCCAGATGCTTTCAACTCTGCAAGTGCGGTTTTGAAGCACTCGTTGGCTTCATTAAACTCCGAATTTCTAATCAAATCAAAAGTTTTCAAATACGGTGGGGCCTTCAGGTAACGATTCAGAGAATGTCGAAAGTTTTCGAGAGTGGATGTTTTGTACAATTCTCCGTCTTGTTTTCGGGCATCCAAATAAAAATGACTGAGTACCTCTGCTAACCTCTCGGCCGAGAATCCTTCGAATTCTTCACTCTGTCCCTTCTCTTTCAGGTAATACTTCAAAGTTCTGGCGGACGCTTTGTTCGATTTTTTTGTGTTGCTGGGAATAATATTAGCCCGCTTTTCAACAACTTCATCGTCTATGTGAGACGCGAAACGTTTGCCTGATTCAGCCATTTTGTTTAGCAGACGATGGAATCTAGTGAACACCTGTTCGTTGCCCTTGGCGACGGGGGTATACGATATATATTCGACCAGCAAGTTGACAATACAGCATCACACATGAGGTCTGTCAGCCAATCAAAAGTCTACATGCTTCTCTGAGATATGATAAAGTTCTATATTCAAATCATTCTGACTGAGCCTCGCCGCACTACTTTCTGGTTAATAAGCAATTATCAATTTCAATGGTTTATTTTGTTTATGTCCAAAAAAGCTTTGAGTCGCTGTTTTGTAGAGAGAATTTCTTCGAAAACGATAGCGAACAGAAGAACTGACACCAATGTATCGTGAATGATTCATTTATTTGCAGAAAATCGCTCGCGTCTTAGAATCTCGAGCGATAATTAGAAACGCTGCCTTACTTATGAAGGATGCTAAGTCCCCCGCCGAAATGGCAGCAATATTTTTTAGCTCGGGGGATATACATGAGGGAGGCAACTGCTATACTTCATAGGCGTTGGATGCGGAAGGGTCTGTCTGCCTTCCCAAGTTTTAAAATCAACTCACAACGGTTGACTGAACATTTTTTTGCTTCTGTAAATTAGCTTCCATGCAGTGAAACATGGAAATTATGTAACCGAGAAGCGACCCCAAGTGACACCTCAAGGCATATTATCTGCAAACCAAATTTGACGAGAAGCTGAATGCATCCTCAACCTATTGTCTGGAAACCAAATTTTAAATTTGCCACCAGGTGTCGCCACCTGTAGGTGCAAGTGGACGAAATGCAATCCCAAGGATCATCTCATGCCATGGTGTATCAGCATACAAACTTTGGGAAGAATCTGAAAAGGGGTTATTGCCCGGAAACCAAATTTAGACTTGTATGCACAAGTGTGCGAAACACAATCCCAAGTGACATCTTATGGCATATGAATACCAAATTTGAGAAGAATCCGATGAGCAGTTGTCAAATTATTGCCCGAAACAAATTTCAGATTTTTCCACCAGGTGTCGCCACCAGTATGCAGAAGCAGGCGAAATACAATCTCAAGGGGCATATCATGGCATGGTATCTGCATACCAAATTGGAGAAAAATCTGATGAGCGAAATGAAATTTAGATTTGACACGAGGTGGTGCTACCTGTAAGCATAAGTGGGTGAAACGCAATGGGCCATTGCAATTTTAAAACGCACCCCCCCTGTGGATGGTTTTCTAAATGTACCCCCCCGGGTAAATTCTTTTTTTTTGACCGAACCCCCTCCCCCCTAATATATTTCTGAGGCAAAGAATAC
>JAVTVY010039516.1:0-18927 GCA_036873755.1 Hanleya hanleyi | reverse complement strand
GAGGAACGTATGTGAAGTCGAGTGTCAAGGCAGTTTTAGGGAGGAATGTATGTGAAGTCGAGTGTCAAAGCGGTGTTAGGGAGGACTGTATGTGAAGTCAAATTTCAAAGCTGTGTTAGGGAGGAATGTATGTGAAGTCGACTGTCAAAGCGGTGATAGGGAGGAATGTACGTGAAGTCAAGTGTCAAAGCGGTGTTAGGGAGGAATGTATCTGAGGTCGAGTGTCAAAGCGGGATTAGGGCTTAGGGTTAGGTATGCTTCATAACTATCAGGTTAGGGAGGAATGTACATGGAGTCGAGTGTCAAAGGGGTGTTAGGGAGGAATGCATGTCAAGTTGAGTGTCAACGCGATTTTAGGGAGAAATGTATGTGAAGTCGACTGTCAAAGCAGTGTTAGGGAGGAATGTATATGAAATCGAGTGTCAAAGCGGTGTTAGGGAGGAATGTAAGTGAAGTTGATTGTCAAAGTGGTGTTCGGGAGGAATGTATGTTAAGTCAAGTGTCAAAGCGGGAATTGGACTTAGGGTTAGGTATGCTTCATAACTATCAGGTTCAGGTTCAAGCTGTACGTGAAGTCGATTGTCAACCAGTGTTAGGGAGGAATGTATGTTTACTCGAATGTCAAAGCGGGATTAGGACTGAATGTACATGGAGAAATGTATGTGAAGTAGAGTGTCAAAGCGGCGTACATGGAGTCGAGTGTCAAAGCGGTGTTAGGGAGGAATGTACGTGAAGTCGAGTGTCAACCAGTGTTAGGGAGGAACGTATGTGAAGTCGAGTGTCAAAGCGGTGTTAGGGAGGACTGTATGTGAAGTCAAATTTCAAAGCGGTGTTAGGGAGGAATGTATATGAAATCGAGTGTCAAAGCGGTGTTAGGGAGGAATGTAAGTGAAGTTGATTGTCAAAGTGGTGTTCGGGAGGAATGTATGTTAAGTCAAGTGTCAAAGCGGGATTAGGACTTAGGGTTATTATGCTTCATAACTATCAGGTTCAGGGTCATTTCAGCTATAGAAGTCAGATAACATCTCCACCAAAGCGTAACTGGGGTAATGTCGAAGTTGGGTGTTCGGCTTGAGTGTGCGTGAAGTTGAGTTTCAAACCACAGTTAGGAAGGAATATATCTGAAGTGCAGTGTCGAAGCGGTATTAGGGAAAAATTTACGTGCAATCGAGTGTCAAAGCTGTATTAGGGAGGAATGTTTGTTTAGCTGAGTGTCAAAGCAGTGTCGCGGAATGTATATGAAATCAAATGTCAAATTGTTGTTAGGGAGGAATGTACGTGAAGTCGAATGTCAAAGCATTCTTCGGGAGGAATGTATGTTCAGTTCAGTGTCAAAGCGGTGTTGAGGAATGCACGTTACGCCGAGTGTCAACCAGTGTAAGAGAGGAATGTATGTTTAGTTGAATGTCAAAGTGGTGTTAGGGAGGCATGTACATGGAGTCGAGTGTCGAAGCGGTGTTAGGGAGGAATGTACGTGAAGTCGAGTGTCAACCAGTGTTAGGGAGGAATGTATGTGAAGTCGAGTGTCAAGGCGGTGTTAGGGAGGAATGTATGAAGTAGTGTTTCAAAGCGGTGTTAGGGAGGACTGTATGTGAAGTCAAATGTCAAAGCAGTGTTAGGGAGGAATGTATGTGAAGTCGACTGTCAAAGTGGTGTTAGGGAGGAATGTACGTGAAGTCGAGTGTCAAAGCGGTGTTAGGGAGGAATGTATGTCAGGTCGAGTGTCAAAGCGGCATTAGGACTTAGGGTTAGGTATGCTTCATAACTATCAGGTTTAGGGTCATTTCAGCTATATAGAATTCAGATAATTTCTCAACCAAAGCATAACTAGGGTAATGTCGAAGCTGGGTGTTCGGCATGAGTGTGCTTGAAGTTGAGTTTCAAAGCACTGTGAGAAAGGAATATATCTGAAGTGCAGTGTCAAAGCGGTGTTAGGGAATAATGTACGTGGAGTCGAATGTCAAAGCGGTGTTAGGGAGGAATGTACGTGAAGTTGAGTGTGAAAGCGGAGTTAGGGAGAAATGTACATGAAGTCGACTGTCAAGGCGGTGTTAGGGAGAAATGTACGTGAAATCGAGTGTCAAAGCGGTGTTAGGGAGGATTGTACGTGAAGTCGAGTGTCAACCAGTGTTAGGGAGGAATGTATGTGAAGTCGAGTGTCAAAGCGGTGTTAGGGAGGAATGTATGTGAAGTTGAGTGTCAAAGCGGTGTTAGAGAGGAATGTATGTGAAGTCGAATGTCAAAGCGGTGTTAGGGAGGAATGTATGTGAAGTCGACTGTCAAAGCGGTGTTAGGGAGGAATGTACGTGAAGTCGAGTGTCAAAGTGGTGTTAGGGAGGAATGGTTTTAAACTGTCGCATCAATCTGCCATCCAAGAAAAACAGTTTCAAACTGTCGCAGCAATCTGTCGTCCCACAAAATATTGCTGGTCAAAGTGTCGCTGCAAACTGTCGCTCAGGAAAAATGGTTTCAAAGTGTCGCAGCAATCTGTCATCTGAGAGAATATACCTTCCCAAAGTGTCGCTGCAAACTGTCGCCCGAGAAACTACACCTTGTCAAAGTGTCGCTGCAATCTGTCGCTCAGGAAAAATGGTTTCAATGTGTCGCTGCAATCTGTCGCACAGGAAAAACAGTTTCAAACTATCGCAGCAATCTGTCGTCCGACAGAATATAGCATGTCAATTCACATTTCTCCATTTCCCTATCAACAGTTTTAATTTATAGGAAGTATTACAAGAAAATCGGTCAGGTTTGAGAGATATAGAAAGGTGCCAGTGTTCACATGTGCAATCCATCTCCAAACAGTAGATACCCAGTCAAAGTGTCGCTGCAAACTGTCGCTCAGGAAAAACAGTTTGAAACTGTCGCAGCAATCTGTCGTACGAGAGAATACACATTGTCAAAGTGTCGCTGCAATCTGTCGCTCAGGAAAAACAGTTTCAAACTGTCGCAGCAATCTGTCGCTCAGGAAAAACACTTTCAAACTGTCGCAGCAATCTGTCATCCGAGAGAATATACCTTCTCAAAGTGTCGCTGCAATCTGTCGCTCAGGAAAAATGATTTCAAACTGTCGCAGCAATCTGTCGTCCAAGAAAAACAGTTTCAAACTGTCGCAGCAATCTGTCGTCCCACAGAATATACCTGGTCAAAGTGTCGCTGCAAACCGTCACTCAGGAAAAATGGTCTCAAACTGTCGCAGCAATCTGTCGTCCGAGAGAATATACCTTGCCAAAGTGTCACTGCAAGCTATCGCTTAGTAAAAACAGATTCAAACTGTCGCAGCAATCTGTCATCCGAGAAAATATACCTTGTCAAAGTGTCGATGCAATCTGTCGCTCAGGAAAGATGGTTTCAATGTGTCACTGCAAACTGTCGCACAGGAAAAACAGTTTCAAACTGTCGCAGCAATCTGTCGTCCGACAGAATATAGCATGTCAATTCACATTTCTCCATTTCCCTATCAACAGTTTTCATTTATAGGAAGTGTTACAAGAAAATTGGTCAGGTTTGAGGGGTGTAGAAAGGTGCTAGTGTTCGCATGTCCAATCCATCTCCAAACAGAAGATACCCAGTCAAAGTGTCACTGCAAACTGTCGCTCAGGAAAAACAGTTTTAAACTGTCGCAGCAATCTGTCATCCAAGAGAATACACATTGTCAAAGTGTCGCTGCAATCTGTCGCTCAGGAAAAATGGTTTTAAACTGTTGCAGCAATCTGTCACTCAGGAAAAACAGTTTCAAACTGTCGCAGCAATCTGTCGTCCGAGAGAATATATCTTCTCAAAGTGTCGCTGCAATCTGTCGCTCAGGAAAAATGATTTCAAACTGTCGCAGCAATCTGTCGTCCAAGAAAAACAGTTTCAAACTGTCGCAGCAATCTGTCGTCCCACAGAATATACCTGGTCAAAGTGTCGCTGCAAACTGTCGTCCAGCAAAAACAGTTCCAAACTGTCTTAGCTATCTGTCATCCGAGAGAATACACCTTGTCAAAGTGTCGCTGCAAACTGTCGCCCAGGAAAAACACTTTCAAACTGTCGCAGCAATCTGTTGTTCCCGGGATAACAGTCTCAAACTGGTTATACTTCTGTATCTTAACTTTCAAGTTTGCTCATAGTCTCACTGTTTTTGGCAGAAAATAAAAGTTCAAACTGTCGCTCTAAACTGCCGTCCTTGGAAATAGTCTCACACTGCCTTCACTACTACATCCCGCGTTTCGTGATTTCTTACATGGAAGACCCACCAAACATCCTGCTGCTGATCTGGAGATGTACTGGAAACATCCTGCTGTTGATCTGGAGATGTACTGTAAAGATGCTGCTGTTGATCTGGAGAGGTAATGGAAACATCCTGCTGTTGATCTGGAGATGTACTGGAAACATCCTGCTGTTGATCTGTAGATATACTGAAAACATCCTGCTGTTGATATGAAGATGTACCGGAAAGATCCTGCTGTTGATCTGGAAATGTACTGGAAACATCCTGCTGTTGATTGGAAGATGTACCGGAAACATTCTGCTGTTGATCTGAAGATGTACTGGGAACATCCTGTTGTTGATCTGGCGATGTACTGGAAACATCCTGCTGTTGATATGAAGATGTACCGGAAAGATCCTGCTGTTGATCTAGAAATGTACTAGAAACATCCTGCTGTTGATTGGAAGATGTACCGGAAACATTCTGCTGTTGATCTGAAGATGTACTGGGAACATCCTGTTGTTGATCTGGCGATGTACTGGAAACATCCTGCTGTTGATCTGAAGATGTACTGGAATCATCCTGCTGTTGATCTGAAGATCTACTGAAAATATCTTGCTGTTAATCTGTAGATATACTGAAAACATCCTGCTGTTGATCTGGAGATGCACTGGAAACATCCTGCTGTTGCTCTGGTGATGTACTGAAAAGATGCTGCTGTTGATCTGGAGATATATTGGAAATGTGCTTCCATTGATCTGGAGATGTACTGAAAAAATCCTGCTGTTTATCTGGAGATGTACTGGGAACATTCTGCTGTTGTACTGAAAAGATCCTGCTGTTGATGTACATGTACTGGAAACATCCTGCTGTTGATCTGAAAATGTACTGGAAAAATCCTTTTGTTGATCTGAAGATCTACTGAAAATATCCTGCTGTTGATCTGTAGATATACTGAGAACATCGTGCTGTTAATCTGGAGATGTACTGAAAAGATCTTGCTGTTGATTTGTAGATGTACTGGAAACATCCTGCTGTTGATCTGAAAATGTACTGAAAAGATCCTGCTGCTGATCTGGCAATGTACTAGAAACATCCTGATGTTGATCTGAAGATGTACTGGAAACATCCTGCTGTTGATCTGAAGGTCTACTGAAAACATCCTGCTGTTGATCTGGCAATGTACTGGAAACATCCTGCTGCTGATCTGAAGATATACTGAAAACATCCTGCTGTTGATCTGGCAATGTACTGGAAACATCCTGCTGTTGATCTGAAGATGTACTGGAAACATCCTGCTGTTGATCTGTAGATATACTGAAAACCTCCTGCTGTTGATCTGGAGATGTACTGAAAAGATCCTGCTGTTGATCTGGAAATGTACTGGAAACATCCTGCTTTTGATCAGAAGATTACTGGAAACATTCCGCTGGTTATCTGAAGATGTACTTAAAACATTCTGCTGTTACTCTGGTGATGTACTGGAAAGATGCTGTTGTTTATCTGAAGATGTACTAGAAATGTGCTTCTATTGATCTGGCGATGTATTGGAAACATTCTACTGTTGATCTGCTGATGTTTTGGAAAGATGCTGCTGTTGATCTGGCAATGTACTGAAAATGTGCTTCTGTTGATCTGGAGATGTACTGGAAACATTCTGCTGTTGATCTGGAGATGTACTGGACAGATGCTGCTGTTGATCTGGTGATGTACTGTAAATGTGCTTCTGCTGATCTGGAGATGTACTGGAAACATCCTCCTGCTGTTGATCTGGAGATGTACTGGAAAGGAACTGCTATTGATTTGGTGATGTACTGGAAATGTGCTTCTGTTGATCTGGAGATGTACTGGAAACATCCTGATGTTGATCTGGAGATGTACTGAGAATATGCTTCTGTTGATCTAGGGATGTACTGGGAATATGCTGTTGTTGGTCTGGGGATATACTAGGAATATGTTGTTGATCTGAAGATGTGCCATAGATGAACTGTAGATCTACTGAGGATGTACTGGATGTGTGCTGCAGATGATCTTGAGATGTGCCGTAGATAATCTAGATATGTGATTAAGATGCACTACAGGTGTGAGCAGATGATCTGGAAATGTGCTGGAATTGTATTTTTGATGATCTGGAAATGTGCTACAGATAATCTGGAGATGTCCTTTAGATGTTCTGGATGTGTTCTGCAGATGATCCGGAGATATGTTGAAGATAATCTGGAGATGTCCTTGTGATGTACTGGATGTGTGTTGCAGCTGATCTGGAGATATGCTGAAGATGTACTGGAGATGTGCTGCAGGTAGACTGGATGTGTGAACAGATGATCTAGAGATCTGCTGGAATTGTGCTTACAATGATATGGGATTGTCCTGCAGATGATTTAAAGATGTTCTGCAAATTATTTGTGAGGTACTGCAGATAATCGAAAATGTCCTGTCTCGAGTGGACCTGGAAATAATCTGAAACATTGTGCTGCAGATGATCTGGAGTAATCAGGTAGACAATCTGGAGATGTCTTGTGGATAATTTGGAGTATGTGGTATTTGTTAACATGTGATTTGGGACTAAGCTCTATTTCCCAAAAATTGGTGAGGGACATTTTTTCAAATAGTACTTCTATATAAGGGAGTTTCACCATCATTTGTTTTGCATTTGAAAGGTTAAATAGTAGACAAAATAGTTTTGATATACATAGACATTGTTCTTTTTTTTCCTTTGATCTCTGCTTTTTATTGTTTGTTTTTGGCGAAATCTTCAGAACTTGAAATTTCACACTTAAGTCCCTATAATAGGCATAGTTCTACATGGTAAGATTTGACATATTGCTCAATGCCTTGTGGTACATCGCCCAACCTTTGAATACTGAATAAAGTACTGAACCAAGAATGTTCAGGTTGATCAGCTGTTAGATCAGCTGTCATCAGACCTTCAGACCACACAGAAAGAAAAATAAACACAAACAAGAGAGATGAAAATACAAGACTGTAAATTATCCAAGAAATGCCAGAAACTGTGAGGTAAATCTAGATAGAACATTGCCTGTCCCCCAGCATGTATCTTATGCCACACATGGTTCACCCTTGCTATCACATATCTGTCAGCTTATTTACATCTAGACACACTTTGTTTACAAGTGAGAAAAAATACAAGTATCTGGAATAGAAAAAAATATTGGCATTTGGATAGTGATATACTCTTACCTTCATAAATACAATTCTAAGATTTTCTGGATACATAAGCCATTGCTAATTTTGTGCTATTATTTTAGGTCTTATCTGTTTATGTCCTAGGAACAAATTTGCAAAGAGGTGTAATAAATATTTCCCAGCTGTAAAATCTGTCAAGATAAGAAGATTAGTCTCGGGTTTGATATTGAACAATCAGAAAAACTTGTAGAAAGTGATATCAAGGACAATTTAAGGTTCCACTATACATAACACATCTTCAAAAAATTGTTTTCCAAAATATTAAAATACATTATTCATTCCATTAATTGGTGATAGAAAAATCATGAAAAAGTAGTTCTTTATACGGAAAATAAGCTTTCGAAATGGAATGTCAGACGTCCTGTCTGAAGATACCCACTGAAGACTGGATTATTCGGTAAGCTTTGCAGGTCATCTGCACTTGATTCTTAGTTGATCAAGTAATTAACTTTCATCAACCTTTTTAACAAATAATATTGAAAATATAAATTAGGTAAGTTTTAGACTGGATTATAAGTTGCTCAAATTGGCTGAAGAAACTATACCAGTCATAAATTGAAGAAGATCACTCCAAGGTAGTTTTTCACTCATTTTATCAGTTAATTTTTTAATCACTTTGTTCATATTGGCCTCTTACGTGATTTTGCATAAATTCAAGAAAATTGGACAATGTTGTCCATCTATAAAAATAAATAAGATTGTCTCCATTCTAAAGATATTCATGATTTAGTTGAAGAGGGTTGCATTGTTGGATTTTATCCGCATTATGGAACTTTGAACAATCATAAAATCATTTTCAGGACAAAAAAAAAGAAAAGAGGCAATCTAAATTTGTTTGAAAGCTATTTATAGGTTCCGGTATCTAGTAAAGGTTCAAATATGTTTAATGGATACTTTAGAAGTTATTAGTGAGGGCATTTGAAGTGTAAGTTTTCACATACCGCTATATTTTCTTTCAAATAATTCAGTTCTGGTAATCAGGAGAACAAAATTGTTACTAAATTCTAATTCCCAGAAAGAATTGCTTCAGAAAATATATAACTCCTTTTGATGAGTTCATCACCAACTGGCATTTGTCATCTTATTGTGAGAACTACGAACATGATCAACTTAATATAGATTAATGGAAAGCTTATTTTTTCAGGGATTTCAAATATATGAAAATATTGGTTGTGAGATTGACAGGTACATGTATGAAATTATTCCAATTTAAATGACTGTCTTTTCATAAAATGAGCCTCCATTTTCAAACGTATATATATGAAATGTTCCAAATTTTCCATTAAATTGTTAACTTTGCTATCAGTGCCCCCTCAAATCTGACCCCTTTTCTTTTTCTGATATGTCAGCAAGCATAAGAACATTAGAATGTGGTGCTGGTGAGACTCATGTTTTACAGTACCGGTACATCAGATGCACTTTTGACGATCAACGACTTTTTTTTTATTGCATCAGGTTTGACATCCGCAGATAAACAATTTGAATAGTGTATGAGATTAGTCAGAGCTTACTGCGCCAGTAACAGGACACATTGGGGACCATGGGGTGTAGACAAGAGTCAGACAAGGACATCTAAAGGATCACCCACAATGCAACACCTTGCAAGAGATATATCGTTTCAATGTTACACCAGCAGCTGACTGATAGATCCAAACAATTTGTTTTTTAAACTGTGTGTGATCTAGATATTAAATTCTGTCAGATGGTTTATAATATCCATATGTGTGTTGATTCCATCCCCCCCCCCCTCGCACACACAAGTGACACAAGCCCACCAAATCCATTTTTTTAATTGTTGAAGGGGGTGGGTGGTGGAAAGGTTTAGGAAGGGGAATGCCCAGGGAAGAGGCAGAGAAGGGGGTTGGGGTAGTCAGGAAAAGGGATAGGGGGTAGGTGGGGACAGGAGGAGAGCAGGGCTCATCCGACTTTTAGTTTGGGCATTCATATGCTCATAAGGTAGCTATAGGAGTAGAGTATTGGTCTAAAATACAACATGTTGTCAGCATGTTCAGAGAAGATTTTTTTTTTATATTGCCCAATTGGGCACCCAAACCCATGGCACCCAAACCCGTTATAACAGGTTCGAAAATGGCCTGGATCAAGCCCTGGAGAGAAGCGTGCAAGCATACATTTAGTTAGTTAGTTGAATATTCCATTTGGAAGTTACAAACAATGTATATGCACCGATACAGTGTTGAATGATGAAACCACTATTATTACAATCAATATGAACGTACATCCTGTATCCCAGATCAAATGTTACAGCCCCTGGAATTTGCTCTCAGAACATTTGTAACAAGTCGGATGCAATTCATCGACCTATTGCACTGACAGCTTGAACTTCTCTGCCAACTAACACACTGCTAAACACATGTAAGGACATTGGTAGAAATCATCTGCAGATTGTGTGACCTCTCCCACAGTATACTTCTTATCAGACTGTGATCTAAATTAGACCATTATGTTACATGCATTAAAATAGCTCGAGATTTTCACTGTGCCAGTAGTTGAATTACCTAACTGCCTAGCATTATACCTCCCGTCATCAAGAAATGATTATATTGACTACCAATAATAAGCATGGATCCAAATAAGCACTTGACATTAAAATAAAATTGAAATCATTCATTCTGACAGATGGATTTCCCTGTTCTGAAAAGAGTTGGTATTCTGGAATTCAAATAATATCATAACCTGTGAGAATTATAGACTTGTACCAGCAAACTTCTGTCCTTCCATGTAGTACACTTGATACATGTATTTCTTTTCTCTCGCAAACATCACAACATTTTCGGTTGCATTTAACACAAACAATATGTTATACCATGAAAATAATGATAATGATAAAAAGCAGCTGTTTAAAAATACAAATTTGTTAACTGACTGATTATAAGGAATGAATGTATAGTATATTTGTAGATTGTGAGGGAGGAATTTGGTATGTACTCTCTACTACTGATCAAATCTCGCAAGGTACGGCTTATAGCGATGGACACACCAGTTCTCATCAGATCACCGAAGTTAAGCAACGTTAAGCTCGGTCAATACTTGGTGACCAGGTACTGTACTGACTGAGCTGATCAGTGTCCAGGGTAATGGGAACTGTGAGCACTCTTGTGTTCTGGCACATGTTAGGCACCATCGTGACATGAATGAAACAAGGTTGAAACGATGTTAAACCCTACTACTCACTCTCAATCTCGCATACTTTATCATTCCAGTGTCAACATGATTAGGAATGCACCTGTGACTGTTGACATGCAAAGCGTTCAACTGGCTCAAGAAATTACTCCAACTGATCCAGGTAAGCGAGAATATCATTCGAATGGTCCGTGATGTCATTGACGAGTTAGACCCGAGAGAGGCCCAAGTAACCCACTTGATTACTGATTTAACATGAGGCAGCACCTAAAAGGTGCAACAACCCCTCAGCCAGACAGTTTTAGTCAGTATATATTGGTACGCAATGAATGGAAAATGCATATGTAAAAGCCTGAAAGATTTGGTTGAATGCAGAAGATGCTTTAGCAGTGGCTTGTAAAAGATTAAAATATGATCAATTCAGTGTGGGATGTTGGATGCATTGGAGAACTATAATAAATAATTTGACATATCACGTGCAAAAAATATGGCAGAAGAACAAAAATATTCTGAACAAAAACAAAAGACTTCAAGCCATTCTTGCTTTGAACCCTTAATCTGAACAATAATAAAAGTCTTCCGATTTTCAGTGGGAGCCAAGTAATATAGAGTTTTTGATAGGAATACGGAGCTGCGCATGTAAAACCCCTCGGCTCTGGGTGCCAGCCATTCACAATCTATTCAATTTGAACCATACATGTACTACTTTGAAAACATCAGCAACATCAAGCAGTCAAGTGACAAATATACAGATTATCAAAAAAACTTGCAATCAGAGACAACGGCAAAGTTTTCTGTCCAATCAGAGATACCGGCACTCATTACCTGTCCCTTGATGTATCTATGACGTATACCAAGCATCATACTAGACACTTGAACAGTATCAAAGGATATACAGACCATCAATGATTTTACATAAATTGAAAACGGCTGCCAAGGTTTCCATCCAATCAGAGAAAACGGTTTAGTCATTCATTTTTAGTCTCTTGAAGTATTGATGATGTATACAAAGTCTTGCATCAAACACTTGAACAGTACCAGAGGTATAGATTTTGCATAAATTAAAGATGGCAATCAAGTTTTCCACCTAATCAGAGAAATTGGTTGTCATTAATTGTAAGTTTCTTGATGTATCGATGATTTATAGTTTCATATGAAGCACTAAAATGGTATCAGAAATAGAGATCACTAATGATTTTGCATAAATTAAAATGGTCGCCAAGAATTTTGCCCAATCAGAGAAACCAGTGCTGTCATTCATCGTAAGTCTCTTGATGCAATGATGATGTATATCAAATTTTACATCGAGCACTCGAACGGTATCAGAGATAGAGATCATTAATGATTCTGCATAAATTAAAGATGGCTGCCTATCCTTCCCGTCATTCAGAGGAACTGATGTGGTTATTCATTGCGAGTCTCTTGATATATCGATGCTGTATATACATGTACCAAGTTTCATATAAAACATTTAAATGGAATCAGAGATATACATCATTAAAAATTTTGCATAAATTAAAGATGGCCGCCAAGATTTCCGCTCAATCAGAAAAACCAGTTCTGTCAGTCATCATAAGTCTCTTGATGCATCGATGATGTTTACCAAATTTTACATCGAGCACTTGAATGGTATCAGAGATAGAGATCATTAATGATTTTGCATAAATTAAAAATGGCCGGCCATCCTTCCCGCCTCTCAGAGGAACTGATGTGGTTATTCATTACAAGTCTCTTGATACATCGATGCTGTATACCAAGTTTCGTATAGAACACTTCAATGGTATCAGAGAAATACATCAATAAAGATTCTGCATAAATCAAAGATGGCCACCAAGGCTTTCACCCAATCAGGGAAACTGGTTTGGTCATTCCTTTACGTTTCTTGATGTATCGACAATATATACCAAGTTTCACACTGAACAGTTTTCGAGATACACAAGATTCATGGTTTCGCATAAATTAAAGATGGCCGCCAAAGTTTCCACCCAATCGGGTCCAGATTCAAAAGGGTTCTGGGTCACGAGCATATGGATGTGCACAGCAAGTTTGGTGTGCCTAGGGTAAGTTGTTCTAAAGATATCTTGGTAACGAGAAAGCTGTGACGGTTTCGCATAAATTAAAGATGGCCGCCAGATTCAATAAGTTTGTGGCTGACGACCCAACAATCCTGTATACAAAATTTGAAGTCTCTAGAAGCAACGGTTTGGCTTCTAGACCGGGCACAAGAATTGTTGACGAATTTTCCGTGACGTTGTCATGGAAACCGCAAAATTCATCACAAATTACCCAAATTCGATAGGCTTGTGGCTGACCACCCAACAATCCCGTATACCAAATTTGAAGTCTCTAGAAGTAACGGTTTGGCTTCTAGACCGGTCACAAGAATTGTTGACGACTGACGACTGACGACCGGACGACCGTACGTACCTGCCGACGACAAGACCCTGCAGCCTAATAGGCTGAGGGGTAAAAATGGCTACCACACTCAGCCAGTGACATCGAAAAGAAACGTGACCTCACGAATGGGTTCACCATCTTTCCAGTATCTTCACTCTGAGTGGGAAATTATCATATAGCATTGTGATGTACCTGCAGATACCAACCCTGAGCAGTGATCTACTAATAACATACATGGTCACTGAGCCCAGATATACATACAATTCAGTTCCCCACTAGTGAAAATATCATGTGGATATCAGCATGGTCCATTGACAGTCAACATGGGTCTTCTCCGTAATGGTACCATCATTCACAGTACCAGAGCACACCATTAGTGGAGGTGTGGTCGCTCTGCTGCCATTGCAGTAGCAGAGCAAACCACCAATGGAGGTGGGTACCATTATGCTTCTCCATAATGGTACCATAGCAGTACCAGAGTGAATCATCAGTGGCGGTGTGTTCACTGTTGTACATGTACCATTAATGCTTCTCCATAATGGTACCACTGTGGTACCAGAGCAAATCATCAGTGGAGCGAGTTCATTGTTGTGCCATTATGCTTCTCCATAATGGTACCATTGCGATACCAGCGCAAACAATCAGTGCAGATATGTCCAATGTTGTGCCATCATGCTTCTCCATAATGGTACCATTGCGGTACTAGAGCAAAATTTCAGTGGAGGTAGGTCCACTGTTGTGCCATTATGCTTCTCCATAACAGTACCATTGCAGTACCAGAGCAACCCAGCAGAGGAGGTGTGTCCGCTGTTGTACCATTATGCTTTTTCATAATGGAATCAATGCGAACCATCTGTGGAGGTGTCCACTCTGATACCATCCTTCACCATAATGGTGCCATCGTGGCACCAAAGCATACCATCAGTGGAGATGTGTCCAAAGCATGATGTTTTCACCAGCCAGTAACTTATGAGTGTGTATAATCTATAGATTCCTAAAACCAACAAAGATGATGTTGTAGGCCGATTCAGAATCATTGGATAATGAAACTGAGGAGGATGGGCGTTCATGAGAACTAAGTCCATTGTGAAGACAAGAAGCAGATAGGCCATGATCGAGTAAGCATTCAAATGTTGACCGCGGTTTGTTGTCGGTCTGGAGATACCCGTGCACAAGTGGAACTTCTCCATCATGTTCATGGTGACCTCAAAACTGCCTCTGTCTCATCATGTCACTTTCAATTTCAAATTCGGATCTCATGTGAGGTCACAATCTTCAGCGTAACTTCATAGAAACTTTAACACAGAGTCCCATTTCCAATTCAGCATTTCAAATACTGGAAATGATTATCCGTCAAGCTGAGTGAGTATATCTATTACATCTAATATAATTCTGATTGTTTAATGCACATAATATCATTAGCCATATATGAATATTCAATCACCATGTACTGTACTGAGTCTGATTCAATACACCTACCTTGTGCTTACACTCACCTGCCAAAATAATTCATATTAATACATTAACATTCTGCAGGTGATTAAGTGACCTATAGGAACTTGAATAACAAAGAAAGAGAGATGGCAAAATTGTTCCAGCGCAGCAAATCACAAGCAGGGGCCCGAATATAATAGATGTGAAAGGTACAGATTGTGAAAGGTACAGGTTGTCAAAAGGAGAATAGAAAGGGTACAGAGAGAATAAAAGAAGATGTGTGTGTTGGAGGGGGTGGGGGGGGTGTGCCCTCATGTAAATTGATGATGAAGGCTTTTGGAATACATGTAGTTCATAAAACCCAAGGGGTATCCATGTTCTGGGTTCACAATCCTGAGGATGCATATATACATTGTACATGTTGCATATGGATATATAATTCTTCCATTTAACACTTACCTGATCGACTCACTTGCTGGTCATTGCTGTACTTTTATGCTGCTGTTACACAAGGAATGTCTTTGGCTACCAAGTATGTCAGATCAAAGAAATCCATCTATCATCATTGAACAGTTGCATCCAGACCATTTACCTGTAATATAATTATGATAATATAAAAGGGTCATCAATTTATTTCTCTTGTCTGTTCAATCTGTATTCATTTGAAAGCCCTCAATTTCAGACTACTCAGGTTAGAGGGATTTGAGGTCAAGTGAAATTTGAGGTTAAGTTTGCGTGATGTTGAGTCAATTGAATTTCAGAGTGAGAGTGGAGTTTGAAGGATATATTGATGTTAGACAGAGCTCTGTGGCATCTGTCATTTAAAATTTGGACAGGAAATAATTGGAAAATTTAACATGGGAGAGATAGGGGAAACAGGGAAGTAGCCTGTCAAAATCTAGTAAAATGTGATATTTGGACAGGCAGATTTATATCCTGGCCAACACCCTGATTAGCTCTGAGCTTTCAGTTTGAGAGATTAGTTGAGACAGAGTAGCTCAGTTCCATGCATGGTACGCTCAATCATTGAGTTTTTGAGTTCATGTGAACATCGTACAAACTCGCAAAACTCCAGAGTTGTTTTCAACGCGTGTCACCCAGGTTGTAGAGATGGGCAATTGTTCTGATCGATGGAGACTTGGGATTTGTAATCCCAAATACTGAAACAATGCACCCACATGCATGCACGACAGTGTGGTTTCACTAGGAGAGCTGTGTCACGCAGCTTTCTCTAACATGATGACAGTTATTTCTGAGAGATTAATTGTCTGCCTGGGGGATCACCCGGAACAAATTGGCACAATTACGCACGGTTGTGCAGGTATCCTTGTCCTAGTATATTCTGCCATTCTACAACACTCGCCTCACAGAAATTCAGCACAATTTTGAAAAGACTGGTTCCCTTCTTCATCTTGAAAACATGAGGCACCAACGGTGCTACAACTCCTCAGCCCCTTAAGAGTCTAGACCAACATGTTTTATGGGTGTAGAAGTTTGGATAAATAGCAGTGAGTTATGGCATGCGAAAAGCAAACCCAAGCCACAACTCAGACAGATGAATGGATGGATACACTGACACACGGACGGACAGACAGTCGGAATCCAGTATACCCTCAACTATGTACAGGGGTATAACATGAGATTGATCTAATCAAAACCCCTCGGCTTTCCCCAAGTGATTGTGACCCATGTGTATTGTGAATTGGGGAAGAGATAGTTCTATGTGGGATGATCAAGATATACCGGTAGTACATTCAGGCATATAGGACAGAAATAGAAAATTATATATCGGTAAAGGGTCATAACTCTGTAAAATAAGTCGAGGCGAGTTATCCTTTGTTGGCTTGTAGAATACAACAAAATAAACGAGAGATCCTGAAGGATCTTGGCGCCCACCATTGTCCGATAATTGTAAGCTAATGACTAGAGGATCTTTTTGTCCATTGTTACTAAGAACAAACGATTGATTTGTAATTTTGTTTACAGAATTTCGAATCTGAGCGAAAAGGATCAGAATAGGCCACTGAAAAACACCAAGATATAATCTAAGTTTCAGGAGTTTCAAAATTTCTAGAAACTGTACTTATGTTGGTTGTTATAATACAAGAGAAATGAGCAAAGTTAGTCTGAAAGTGAATGTACATGTACGGAGGATTCTTCGCCTTTGTTTCGTAGTATTTTTTTTATTTATTTTTTTTGCATGTGTCATCATTGTGTACTGGAAGCGAAGACCAATCTCTTTGACACTTTGGCATGAGCTATGAAACATACTTAAGATTTTATAATTAAGAACGAATGCTAATTCTGTTCTGTTTATCAGACTATTTTGAGATATCTCTCTTAAGATACCATGCTCGAAAATAGTAAGATGGTACACTACTTAATACTGAAGAGATCTGGTCCACGCAGTAATGTTCAAACTTCGAAAGTGCCTGAATCCTGATTATCTCTCTTGGATCGAAACATGCAGTAGTCTACAGTTGTCGAGTTGTGACGTTGAGTCACAAGAGTCACGTCCCTTCATGTAGCCGACCCGCCGGCAGACGGACCTGTGTACCAAATTTCAGAAAGATCAATGAAATATTTCCTGAGAATTCACGGTAACAATGTTTCAGGGGAAATTCAAGATGGCCGCCTTCTGGCCATATTGGATTTTGGATTCGGACCCAAAAAGGTTTCTTGCACAACTAGACCATAAGGGGGACCTGTGTACCAAATTTCAGAAAGATCCATGAAGTACTTCCTGAGCAATCACGATAACAAATTTGCATGGGAAAATCCAAGATGGCCGCCTGTTGGCCATATTGAATTTCGAATCGGAACAGAAAAGTTATCTTGCACAACTAGACGACAAGGTGAACCTGTGTACCAAATTTAACAAAGATCCATGCAGTAGTTCCCGAGAAATCGCAATAACAAAATTTCATGGGGAAATCCAAGATGGCCGCCTGATGGACATATTGGATTTTGGAATCGGTCCAGAAAAGGTATCTTGTACAATTGAACCTGTGTATCAAATTTGAGAAAGATCCAGGCAGTACTTCCTGAGAAATCATGATAAAAAAATTTCATGGGGTAGTCTAAGATGGCTGCCTGGTGACCATATTGGATTTTCGATTCGGACCGAAAAAGGCATCTTGCATATTGAGACCCTAAGGGGAACCTGTGTACCAAAATTGAGAAAGATCCATGCAGTAGTTCCTGAGAAATGACAATAAAGTTTCATGGAGAAATCCAAGATGGCTGCCTGGTGGCCATACTGGATTTTCAAATCGTACCAGGAAAGGTATCTTGCACAACTAGATCCCAAGGGGAACATGTGTACGAAATTTGAGAAAGATCCATGCAGCAGTTCCTGAGAAATCGCGATAACAAGGTTTCATGGGGAAATCCAATATGGCTGCCTGGTGGCCATATTGGTTTTTCGAATCGGACCGAAAAAGGTATCTTGCACAACTAGACCCCAAGGGGAACCTGTGTACCAAATTTTAGAAAGATCCATGCAGTAGTTCCTGAGAAATCGCGATAACAAGGTTTCATGGAGAAATTGAAGATGGCTGCCTTGTGGCCATATTGGATTTTCGATTCGGACCGAACAAGGTATCTTGCACAACTAGACCCCAAGGGGAACCTGTGTACCAAATTTGAGAAAGATCCATACAGTACTTCCTGAGAAATGACGATAATAAAGTTTCATGGGGAAATCCAAGATGGCTGCCTGGTGGCCATATTGGATTTTCGAATCGGACCAGAAGAGGTATCTTGCACAACTAGACCCCAAGGGGAACCAATGTACCAAATTTGAGAAAGATCCATTCAGTAGTTCCTGAGAAATTGCAATAACAAGGTTTCAAAGGGAAATCCAAGATGGCTGCCTGGTGGCCATATTGGATTTTCGAATTGGACCAAAAAATGTATCTTGCACAACTAGACCCCAAGGGGAACCTGTGTACCAAATTTGAGAAAGATCCATGCAGTAGTTCCTGAGAAATCGGGATAACAAGGTTTCATGGGGGGAATCCAAGATGGCTGCCTGGTGGCCATATTGGATTTTCCAATCGGACCAGAAAAGGTATCTTGCACAACTAGACCCCAAGGGGAACCTGTGTACAAAATTTGAGAAAGATCCACGCAGTAGTTCCCGAGAAATCGCGATAACAAGGTTTCATGGGGAAATCCAAGATGGCTGCCTGGTGGCCATATTGGATTTTCGAATCGGACCAAAAAGGGTTTCTTGCACAACTAGACCTCAAGGGGAACCTGTGTACCAAATTTGAGAAAGATCCATCCAGTAGTTCATGAGAAATCGCGATAACAAGGTTTCATGGGGAAATCCAAGATGGCTGCCTGGTGGGCATATTGGATTTTCGAATCAAACCAAAAAAGGTTTCTTGCACAACTAGACCCCAAGGGGAATATGTGTACCAAATTTGAGAAAGATCCATGCAGTAGTTCCTGAGAAATCGCGATAACAATGTTTCATGGGGAAATCCAAGATGGCTGCCTGGTGGCCATATTGGATTTTCAAATCGGACCAAAAAAGGTTTCTTGCACAA
>JAVTVY010039515.1:0-19545 GCA_036873755.1 Hanleya hanleyi | reverse complement strand
ATTAAAGACAAATTATTTTATATATATGCACCTAGCCTATCCATGGCATCTTACCCATAAAAGTCAATCACGGTTGATGTTAACTAGCAAAATTATAACGAGCAACTAGGCCGGGTTTTAGCTAAGATTATCGTAAGATTAACGTTATGTTCTCTGCTGGGGCAAAACGGAGCACATGGGGTCCAGTTTGCCCCACATGCCGGATCATCAATTAAAAAACTAAAAAGTACCTGGATAATCAGCATTTTGTAGGTTTAATTTTAAATACTTTAAACTTCACCCGTTAACATATTATGATCATACTATATAGAGCACAAGGGAGCGCTCAACGTTAGGGGTTCCTTTTTGTCAAACCTTTCCCTATTCTGTTTTTGGAGAGCGCCCTTAAAAAAGTGGTGCGGTTACTCGGTTTTTATTTTTTTTTATTTTATTTTATTTTTTTTTTCGAGAAAAAGCAGTTGTGCTATTAATTTTTCAACACTATTTCAACAGTTGTCTTAAAATTTAATGTCGCATAATTTAGCAAATCCAAGTTGAAAGCTCTCACTTTGGTCCTTGGAGATTACTTTGCCTAAGATTCTGCGAACGAAAAGGAACTGACGCGCTGGAAACAAAGTGACTCATGCGTTGACCCGAAATGCAGGGCAATTTATGATAGGTCTAACGTCAGCAAGCTACGTTATGTATATTAACAATACAAATGATATTTCTAGTCCGGCCTGTTGGTGGACGTTCAGGCCAAGAAACCACAAGTGTACGAAAGGTTGAAATCCTTTTATTTTCAATTCTTCAACAATGAAATTCGCGAATCGCAATGGTAATGGAATCAATCCTTTCAAGAATTCAACGCACCAAGGGATGGCTTGTCGTGCACCGTGGCATGGACTACAGCCGTACAATTGCTCAGCTGAGCTCATCAGCGATTCTCTAGTCCGCTTAGCTGACTTTACAACAACAGAAGTGTATACTAGTTATCTTGGCAACACATTTCATTGAAAACGAACGGACCATATGACAAAAATGACTCCAATCGGAGGTACAGTGTGGCATTATCTGTCAGAATACCAACAACAGCTCTAATTGTGTAGCTTATTTAGGGAGAACTGGATATTGACTGAGAAGGAATTGTGATCACATCGCTTCTGATTATATAGGCCCGTGATAGGCTACATGATTATCCACCTATCTCCGCATCTGCCCATCTGTATCCTCCACTCTGTCAGGAGAGACCGAAAAACCTTTGTGTACGGTCATGTTTTGCACCCCAGGATGGAAAACATGCACCAATGGATGGAATGTCATTTCAAGCACACAAGGGATGGAGAACTGAATATGCAAAACTAAATATCCCATACATGTGATCGGCCCCACTGATAGACCCATGCTATATAAATTCACATAAGTGTATTGCCGATATATATGTCCGTTATTATAGATAGAACATGTATAAAACCATGTATCAATCATTTCAAATTAAATCCATTTATCATATGACGGTCAGCTCGATGTCCATCATTTCTGTGTACATTGTGAGTAGAGTCAATGCCGCCACATCTGTGGTTTATTAACGGAGAGTCTCAGCATACACCTGGTATTTTCTTTCTAGTTATTAAATGTCAGTTCTTATATTTTGCGTCAGTCAGGTCCAGGGCGGTTGTCAGATACGAGTTGCGTACCGCTTATAACAAATCGTTCCTTGTCTATTTAATGAAAAACTGAAAGCTAGACAACACGAAAATCCTTTCTTGAAATTATTCGCATCACAGTCACCATGCAGGTAACTGAGGTATACAGATATATGTTTTCATTAAATCGGTAAATTTCACTTCGGCGACAACGACCGAATAATGAATGACGGACTAGGCGCTTGTATTCAAACGCCCGAAAGTAAATCCTGTTATGGGGTCAGTGGTTGAAACGCTCGACCGGATGTTGGAAATATATCATCTGTAACATCGGAAGAATTTGTGCATGATGTTCAGCTAGCTAATGTGGCGATTTGCCTCAAGGAATGCCATCAATAAGTAAAGTTTCGTCAAATATCACAGAGTGAAAATCGGTATACCATGGTGCAGGAGCGCCCATGCCTTTCATGGTCTATCGACATGGAATAATTGAACATTAGCATAGTTCTGCTACGATTAAACACCATGCAAACAATACTAGCAAGGATGGCACATGTTCGCATTACTGGCTATAATATTTCTGCACGCATATTTTGACAGGTAATGATGGAAAACATATTAATTATGAGTTTACCAATGAACCGGAGCCCCGTGGATACCATCAGAACCCGGTTGCGACAGTTGCTTGGTAATGAAGTGAAACGATCCCTGAGCTGATTTAATAGTTGCATGCATTGACCAATTCTATCTAGCAGAGCCAAGAGCTACGATCAACACGAAAGCCAAATTAAGTCGAAAATGACCAACAGCTTGGTTTCCAATCGTGACATGTTACTAAGAATTGATTGTCTTCATGACTATGAAAGTACCTATTACGATTCTAAGAAAATGATAAAGAGGGCAGTTTCTGTGCACGAACAGCAAAAGACATTTGAAAAAGCAGTAATTAATCGAATACGGAAGTTAGTCAGGTAGCGAGCGCAGTGAAAGAGGGTCCCGTGGGAATTTTGTGATTAAAGTACGCCACCTGTCTAGATGTATCCGGGCGACTCCGAATACTAATACAAAACTTGTCGGCACCTTGAAATATTGCAGAACAACCATATTTAACCTTGGCTAATCTGAATATGGGATGAAATGAAACCTTCACTAAATTCTACACAGCATTGCTATCATGAAACAGGTCTGAACATTGAAACTTATTGTCATGATTGCCCATCATTTTGGGCTCATTTTCAGCCTATTTGCTCGATCTTAGAAGCAAAATATGTTGGTAAATCCAAAATCCATTAGTGAACTTCTGCGTCCATAATCTCAAGACCTAATTCGTGTAACAGCATTAGCATGATGGCATGCATAATCATAGGCCTGTTTCCTACAATAGACATTTCAACCTGCTGTATGGACTACAACAATACAACTGCTCGACTGAGTTCATCAGCGATTCTCTAGTCTGCTTAGCTGACTTTACAACAACAGAAGTGTATACTAGTTATCTTGTCAGCATATTTGACTGAAAATGAATGGACCATATGGTAAAAATGACTCAAATCGGGGGTACATTGTGGCATTATCTGTTAGAATACCAACAACAGCTCTAACTGTGTAGCTTATTTACGGAGAACTGGATATTGACTGAGAGGGAATTGTGATCACATCGCTTCTATGAATAAATAGGCCCATGATAGGCTACATGAATATCCACCTATCTCCGCTTCTGCCCATCTGTATCCTCCACTCTGTCAGGAGAGGCCGAGAAACCTTTGTTTACGATCATGTTTTGCACCACAGGATGGAAAACATGCACCAATGGATGGAATGTCATTTCAAAGCACACAAGGAAGAACTGAATCTCCGGGGTGTCTATGCAAATCTAAATATCCCATACATGTGTTCGGCCCCACTGATAGACCCATGCTTCATAAATTCACAGAAGTGTATTCCCAATGTATATGCCCGTTATTATAGATAAAACATGTAAAAACCAAAATCCCTGTTTCATTTTTAAATAGTCAAGACCGGAGATGGATCGTTTGGGCGGTCCGATGTTTAACCGGACTGATAATCGCTGGACTACATTAATTAAGTATAATAAAATAAAGCTTATAAAAATGAGTTAATTCAATGCAGTCTCTGTTAAAATCGCAATAAATGGTATATCAGCATTACATTGTTAAAACGGCAGAAACAGCTCAATTGTCCTGGCTAGATACTTTTATGTAGCACCCTCACACATAGCGGCGTCATGGCTGTTAATTTATAAATGACGTGATTGTATTCATTCGCCTCTCGATGGTTTCGAGATATTCTCTCGAAGCTTTCTCGATAAATTCTTTTCTCTCGATCAACATAATACCATTGATTCTCGATGGGTAAAAAAAAGGACGAATAAAACACGATATCGAGAAAATCGGTCGAGAATTTTGAAAACGATTTCGGTTGTTTTTAATATTTTTTCTGTCGACATTCTGTCGAAGAATTTCCGATAGGATCGGTATTTCTTCAAGACAACCAACGAAAATTCTCGATTGAAGGAATAGCGATTAATGGAGACGCTTCCTTAATGTAGCTAGCCAGCCAATGGTTGAATCACCCGTTTTCAAGATAAATCCATTTCTAATATGACGGCAAGCTCGAAATCCATCACTTCTGTGTACATTATGAATAGAGTAAAAGCCCCCACATATGTGGTTTATTAACGGAGAGTCCCAACATACACCTGGTATTTTCTTCCTAGTTATTAAATGTCAGTCCTTATATTTTGCGTCAGTCAATTCCAGGGCGGTTGTCAGATACGTCTTGCATACCACTTATAACAAATCGTTCCTTGTCTATTTAATGAAAAGCTGAAAGACAACACGAAAATCCTTTCTTGAAATTATTCGCATCACAGTCACCATGCAGGTAACTGAGGCATACAGATATAAGTTTTCATTAAATGGATACATTTCACTTCGGCGAAGGGCATTTGAAAGCGATAATCTGCTGTTGTGCAATGATCTTTCGTAATGCCCCGACCAGCGCTAACGTACCACAGGGCAATCATTCGCGATTAGCGTGGTGTGGATAGCAAGGCTAGCTAGTTCATCCTATTAGTACGAGGTTTCAAGGACACAGTTCCTATCTAGACTGATTTAGTTTTATCACTTTTCACGATTTTCTCGCTTTAACTG
Source organism: Hanleya hanleyi (assembly GCA_036873755.1). NCBI lineage: Eukaryota > Metazoa > Mollusca > Polyplacophora > Lepidopleurida > Hanleyidae > Hanleya > Hanleya hanleyi. Next base: position 14,747 of record JAVTVY010039515.1, on the reverse strand, counting down.
AACGTTATGCGTTGAATTAAATGTAATGGTTACGGAATAAATGGATGTACTTGGGCGCTGCATCGTGATATGATGATCGCACTATACAAGGCGCATCGTGAAAACAGTATTCCCAGTGGCACACGAGGAATGATTGCTTTGAACATCTCAAGAAACCATTGTTGCAAAAATGATCCAACAAAGCTGTACATTTCGGCGACAATCATGGTAATAACTTGGAAAGACGTTTATATGTATATACATGTATCTTGTATGATTTACGCTGTTTTATGAAACATAAAATAGGTCTTTGGATTATGGCCGCGGCTTTCTTTAATAGACAACGGCTGAATAATGAATGACGGACTAGGCGCTTGTATTTGAACGCCAGAATGTAAATCCTGTTATGGGGTCAGTGGTTGAAACGCCCGATTGGATGTTGGAAATATATCATCTGTAACATCGGAAGACTTTGTGCATGATGCTCAGCTAGCTGATGTGGCGATTTGCCTCAAAGAATGCCATCAATAAGTAATATAAATTAAGTTTCGTCAAATATCACAGAGTGAAAATCGGTATACCATGGTACAGAAGCGCCCTTGCCTTCCATGGTCTAGCGGCATGGAATAATTCAACAATAGTGTAGTTCTGCTACGATTAAACACCATGCATACAATAGTAGCAAGGAAGGCACACGTTCGCATTACTGGCTATAATATTTCTGCACGCATATTTTGACAGGTAATGATGGAAAACATATTAATTATGAGTTTAGCAATGAACCGTAGCCCCGTGGATACCATCAGAACCCGGTTGCGACAGTTGCTTGGTAATGAAGTGAAACGATCCCTGAGCTGATTTAATAGTTGCATGCATTGACCAATTCTATCTAGCAGAGCCAAGAGCTACGATCAACACGAAAGCCAAATTAAATCGAAAATGACCCACAGCTTGGTTTCCAATCGTGACATGTTACTAAGAATTGATTGTCTTCATGACTATGAAAGTACCTATTACGATTCTGAGAAAATGATAACGAGGGCAGTTTCTGTGCACTAACAGCAGAAGACATTTGAAAAAGCAGTAATTAATCGAATACGGAAGTTAGTCAGGTAGCGAGCGCAGTGAAAGAGGGTCCCGTGGAAATTTTGTGATTAAAGTACGCCACCTGTCTAGATGTATCCGGGCGACTCCGAGTACTAATACAAAACTTGTCGGCACCTTGAAATATTGCAGAACAACCATATTTAACCTTGGCTGATCCGAATATGGGATGAAATGAAACCTTCACTAAATTCTACACAGCATTGCTATCATGAAACAGGTCTGAACATTGAAACTTATTGTCATGATTGCCCATCATTTTGGGCTCATTTTCAGCCTATTTGCTCGATCTTAGAAGCAAAATATGTTGGTAAATCCAAAATCCATTAGTGAACTTCTGCGTCCATAATCTCAAGACCTAATTCGTGTAACAGCATTAGCATGATGGTATGCATAATCATAGGCCTGTTTCCTATAATAGACATTTCAACCTGCTGTATGGACTACAACAATACAACTGCTCAACTGAGTTCATCAGCGATTCTCTAGTCTGCTTAGCTGACTTTACAACAACAGAAGTGTATACTAGTTATCTTGGCAGCATATTTCACTGAAAATGAATGGACCATATGGTAAAAATGACTCAAATCGGGGGTACATTGTGGCATTATCTGTTAGAATACCAGCAACAGCTCTAACTGTGTAGCTTATTTACGGAGAACTGGATATTGACTGAGAGGGAATTGTGATCACATCGCTTCTATGAATAAATAGGCCCATGATAGGCTACATGAATATCCACCTATCTCCGCTTCTGCCCATCTGTATCCTCCACTCTGTCAGGAGAGGCCGAAAAACCTTTGTTTACGATCATGTTTTGCACCACAGGATGGAAAACATGCACCAATGGATGGAATGTCATTTCAAAGCACACAAGGAAGAACTGAATCTCCGGGGTGTCTATGCAAATCTAAATATCCCATACATGTGTTCGGCCCCACTGATAGACCCATGCTTCATAAATTCACAGAAGTGTATTCCCAATGTGTATGCCCGTTATTATAGATAAAACATGTAAAAACCAAAATCCCTGTTTCATTTTTAAATAGTCAAGACCGGAGATGGATCGTTTGGGCCGTCCGATGTTTAACCGGGCTGATAATCGCTGGACTACATTAATTAAGTATAATAAAATAAAGCTTATAAAAATGAGTTAATTCAATGCAGTCTCTGTTAAAATCGCGATAAATGGTATATCAGCATTACATTGTTAAAACGGCAGAAACAGCTCAATTGTCCTGGGTAGATACTTTTATGTAGCACCCTCACACATAGCGGCGTCATGGCTGTTAATTTATAAATGACGTAATTGTATTCATTCGCCTCTCGATGGTTTCGAGATATTCTCTCGAAGCTTTCTCGATAAATTCTTTTCTCTCGATCAACATAATACCATTGATTCTCGATGGGTAAAAAAAAGACGAATAAAACACGATATCGAGAAAATCGGTCGAGAATTTTGAAAACGATTTCGGTTGTTTTTAATTTTTTTTCTGTCGACATTCTGTCGAAGAATTCCCGATAGGATCGGTATTTCTTCAAGACACCCAACGAAAATTCTCGATTGAAGGAATAGCGATTAATGGAAACGCTTCCTTAATGTAGCTAGCCAGCCAATGGTTGAATCACCCGTTTTCAAGATAAATCCATTTCTAATATGACGGCAAGCTCGAAATCCATCACTTCTGTGTACATTATGAATAGAGTAAAAGCCCCCACATATGTGGTTTATTAACGGAGAGTCCCAACATCCACCTGGTATTTTCTTCCTAGTTATTAAATGTCAGTCCTTATATTTTGCGTCAGTCAATTCCAGGGCGGTTGTCAGATACGTCTTGCATACCACTTATAACAAATCGTTCCTTGTCTATTTAATGAAAAGCTGAAAGACAACACGAAAATCCTTTCTTGAAATTATTCGCATCACAGTCACCATGCAGGTAACTGAGGCATACACATATAGGTTTTCATTAACTGGATAAATTTCACTTCGGCGAAGGGCATTTGAAAGCGATAGTCTGCTGTTGTGCAATGATCTTTCGTAATGCCCCAACCAGCGCTAACGTATACGTACCACAGGGCAGTCATTCGCGATTAGCGTGGTTTGGATAGCAAGCCTAGCTTGTTCATCCTATTAGTACGAGGTTTCAAGGACACATTTCCTATCTAGACTGATTTAGTTTTATCACTTTTCAAGATTTTCTCGCTTTAACTGAACGTTATGCGTTGAATTAAATGTAATGGTTACGGAATAAATGGATGTACTTGGGCGCTGCATCGTGATATGATGATCGCAATATACAAGGCGAATCGTCAAAACAGTATTCCCAGTGGCACACGAGGAATGATTGCTTTGAACATCTCAAGAAACCATTGTTGCAAAAATGATCCAACAAAGCTGTACATTTCGGCGACAATCATGGTAATAACTTGGAAAGACGTTTATATGTATATACATGTATCTTGTATGATTTACGCTGTTTTATGAAACATAAAATAGGTCTTTGGATTATGGCCGCGGCTTTCTTTAATAGACAACGGCTGAATAATGAATGACGGACTAGGCGCTTGTATTTGAACGCCCGAATGTAAATCCTGTTATGGGGTCAGTGGTTGAAACGCCCGATTGGATGTTGGAAATATATCATCTGTAACATCGGAAGACTTTGTGCATGATGTTCAGCTAGCTAATGTGGCGATTTGCCTCAACGAATGCCATCAATAAGTAATATAAATTAAGTTTCGTCAAATATCACAGAGGGAAAATCGGTATACCATGATACAGAAGCGCCCTTGCCTTCCATGGTCTAGCGGCATGGAATAATTCAACAATAGTGTAGTTCTGCTACCATTAAACACCATGCATACAATAGTAGCAAGGAAGGCACATGTTCGCATTACTGGCTATAATATTTCTGCACGCATATTTTGACAGGTAATGATGGAAAACATATCAATTATGAGTTAGCAATGAACCGTAGCTCCGTGGATACCATCAGAACCCGGTTGCAACAGTTGCTTGGTAATGAAGTGAAACGATCCCTGAGCTGATTTAATAGTTGCATGCATTGACCAATTCTATCTAGCAGAGCCAAGAGCTACGATCAACACGAAAGCCAAATTGAATCGAAATGACCAACAGCTTGGTTTCCAATCGTGACATGTTACTAAGAATTGATTGTCTTCATGACTATGAAAGTACCTATTGCGATTCTGAGAAAATGATAACGAGGGCAGTTTCTGTGCACTAACGGCAGAAGACATTTGAAAAAGCAGTAGTTAATCGAATACGGAAGTTAGTCAGATAGCGAAGAGGGTCCCGTGGGAATTTTGTGATTAAAGTACGCCACCTGTCTAGATGTATCCGGGCGACTCCGAATACTAATACAAAACTTGTCGGCACCTTGAAATATTGCAGAACAACCATATTTAACCTTGGCTGATCCGAATATGGGATGAAATGAAACCTTCACTAAATTCTACACAGCATTGCTATCATGAAACAGGTCTGAACATTGAAACTTATTGTCATGATTGCCCATCATTTTGGGCTCATTTTCAGCCTATTTGCTCGATCTGAGAAGCAAAATATGTTGGTAAATCCAAAATCCATTAGTGAACTTCTGCGTCCATAATCTCAAGACCTAATTCGTGTAACAGCATTAGCATGATGGTATGTATAATCATAGGCCTGTTTCCTATAATAGACATTTCAACCTGCTGTATGGACTACAACAATACAACTGCTCAACTGAGTTCATCAGCGATTCTCTAGTCTGCTTAACTGACTTTACAACAACAGAAGTGTATACTAGTTATCTTGGCAGCATATTTCACTGAAAATGAATGGACCATATGGTAAAAATGACTCAAATCGGGGGTACATTGTGGCATTATCTGTTAGAATACCAGCAACAGCTCTAACTGTGTAGCTTATTTACGGAGAACTGGATATTGACTGAGAGGGAATTGTGATCACATCGCTTCTATGAATAAATAGGCCCATGATAGGCTACATGAATATCCACCTATCTCCGCTTCTGCCCATCTGTATCCTCCACTCTGTCAGGAGAGGCCGAAAAACCTTTGTTTACGATCATGTTTTGCACCACAGGATGGAAAACATGCACCAATGGATGGAATGTCATTTCAAAGCACACAAGGAAGAACTGAATCTACGGGGTGTCTATGCAAATCTAAATATCCCATACATGTGTTCGGCCCCACTGATAGACCCATGCTTCATAAATTCACAGAAGTGTATTCCCAATGTATATGCCCGTTATTATAGATAAAACATGTAAAAACCAAAATCCCTGTTTCATTTTTAAATAGTCAAGACCGGAGATGGATCGTTTGGGCGGTCCGATGTTTAACCGGGCTGATAATCGCTGGACTACATTAATTAAGTATAATAAAATAAAGCTTATAAAAATGAGTTAATTCAATGCAGTCTCTGTTAAAATCGCGATAAATGGTATATCAGCATTACATTGTTAAAACGGCAGAAACAGCTCAATTGTCCTGGGTAGATACTTTTATGTAGCACCCTCACACATAGCGGCGTCATGGCTGTTAATTTATAAATGACGTAATTGTATTCATTCGCCTCTCGATGGTTTCGAGATATTCTCTCGAAGCTTTCTCGATAAATTCTTTTCTCTCGATCAACATAATACCATTGATTCTCGATGGGTAAAAAAAAGACGAATAAAACACGATATCGAGAAAATCGGTCGAGAATTTTGAAAACGATTTCGGTTGTTTTTAATTTTTTTTCTGTCGACATTCTGTCGAAGAATTCCCGATAGGATCGGTATTTCTTCAAGACACCCAACGAAAATTCTCGATTGAAGGAATAGCGATTAATGGAAACGCTTCCTTAATGTAGCTAGCCAGCCAATGGTTGAATCACCCGTTTTCAAGATAAATCCATTTCTAATATGACGGCAAGCTCGAAATCCATCACTTCTGTGTACATTATGAATAGAGTAAAAAACCCCACATATGTGGTTTATTAACGGAGAGTCCCAACATACACCTGGTATTTTCTTCCTAGTTATTAAATGTCAGTCCTTATATTTTGCGTCAGTCAATTCCAGGGCGGTTGTTAGATACGTCTTGCATACCACTTATAACAAATCGTTCCTTGTCTATTTAATGAAAAGCTGAAAGACAACACGAAAATCCTTTCTTGAAATTATTCGCATCACAGTCACCATGCAGGTAACTGAGGCATACAGATATAGGTTTTCATTAAATGGATAAATTTCACTTCGGCGAAGGGCATTTGAAAGCGATAGTCTGCTGTTGTGCAATGATCTTTCGTAATGCCCCAACCAGCGCTAACGTATACGTACCACAGGGCAATCATTCGCGATTAGCGTGGTTTGGATAGCAAGCCTAGCTTGTTCATCCTATTAGTACGAGGTTTCAAGGACACATTTCCTATCTAGACTGATTTAGTTTTATCACTTTTCAAGATTTTCTCGCTTTAACTGAACGTTATGCGTTGAATTAAATGTAATGGTTACGGAATAAATGGATGTACTTGGGCGCTGCATCGTGATATGATGATCGCACTATACAAGGCGCATCGTCAAAACAGTATTCCCAGTGGCACACGAGGAATGATTGCTTTGAACATCTCAAGAAACCATTGTTGCAAAAATGATCCAACAAAGCTGTACATTTCGGCGACAATCATGGTAATAACTTGGAAAGACGTTTATATGTATATACATGTATCTTGTATGATTTACGCTGTTTTATGAAACATAAAATAGGTCTTTGGATTATGGCCGCGGCTTTCTTTAATAGACAACGGCTGAATAATGAATGACGGACTAGGCGCTTGTATTTGAACGCCCGAATGTAAATACTGTTATGGGGTCAGTGGTTGAAACGCCCGATTGGATGTTGGAAATATATCATCTGTAACATCGGAAGACTTTGTGCATGATGTTCAGCTAGCTAATGTGGCGATTTGCCTCAACGAATGCCATCAATAAGTAATATAAATTAAGTTTCGTCAAATATCACAGAGAGAAAATCGGTATACCATGATACAGAAGCGCCCTTGCCTTCCATGGTCTAGCGGCATGGAATAATTCAACAATAGTGTAGTTCTGCTACGATTAAACACCATGCATACAATAGTAGCAAGGAAGGCACATGTTCGCATTACTGGCTATAATATTCTGCACGCATATTTTGACAGATAATGATGGAAAACATATTAATTATGAGTTTAGCAATGAACCGAAGCCCCGTGGATACCATCAGAACCCGGTTGCGACAGTTGCTTGGTAATGAAGTGAAACGATCCCTGAGCTGATTTAATAGTTGCATGCATTGACCAATTCTATCTAGCAGAGCCAAGAGCTACGATCAACACGACAGCCAGATTAAGTCGAAAATGACCAACAACTTGGTTTCCAAGCGTGACATTTGCTAAGAATTGATTGTTGTTCATGACTATGTAATTACGATTTCGATGAAATGATAACGAATGTAGTTTCTGTGCATAAACAGTAAAAGACATTTGAAAACTAAGTAATTAATCGAATACGGAAGTTAGTCAGGTAGCGAGCGCAGTGAAAGAGGGTCCCGTGTGACTAAAGTAAGCCACCTATCTAGATGTATCCGGGCGACTCCGAATACCAATACAAAACTTGTCGCTTGAAATTCTGCAGAACAACCGTAGCTGATCCGAGTATGGGATAAATATCAGATCCGTGTCACTGATCAGTATTTTTAATCAATATGATTTTCGATAATCGTGTCGTTCTGATCTATCTCAGTCACGCTTTTGATGTGTGTGTTCATATGAACGCCATGAAGACCTTGAAGTACATGTGATTCATATGGCCATAGCTATAGGCGACAAGCGATTGTTTAATAAACGAATGGAAGTTTCCGATGGAGTTGAGCACCTCTATATGGAGTAACTTGCCAGAGAAAAAAAAAATAACCGTCAGAGTTGTGTAAAAGATGACCTATGGTTCAAATGATCATGATCAGGAAGGGAGGGAATTATCGGAAATGACATCAGCACCGGAAGCGAAGTTGATATAACACACGAGCATGAACAGGATCATGATTAGGGCGGAGAAAACATCAAGAGCGAGTAAGGTTCGATAATCAAAATCAGTGACTAAGGAACAAAGGATATTGGATAAGCCAAGCATCAAAACGTCGAGTAAGGGCCAAATATCGAGTAAGGGCCAAATATCGAGTAAGGGTCAAATTACAACACATATATGGGAAGTGGGAAGAGGTGCCAACATACTGACATAGTCACATGACTTCACAGTATAGTCTTTCGGTTAACCTATTCTAAAGCACATACCAATAGTCTAATGATTCGTGATATGTGTTGCATCTCAGATACGCTTTTATTTTGTACCTGTTCATGTTGCAACTTGGATGATATGACCACACGGCCCCTAGCACCGGCATAAGCGGTATTAGATACAAATCTAGACAGCTATGATGGAAATGCTCTAACAACTCGTATATTGGTAATTGGTGAGCTGCTTCGCTGTGACAACTCTTACACTGGGGATTGGTGAGCTGTATAGGCCTCAGATGAAAATGACGGCATTTAACACAACAGACTAGTCTGTAAGGTCCGATGTCGACCCAGCATCAAATACCGAGTAAGGGTCAAATACCGAGTAAAGAGCGGGAGGACGAGTACAAACAGGATAAAGGTTAGATAGTAAAAGCCGGCTCAAGTTCAAAGACACGACCAATCAGAATCAGGTCGGGAGGAAGCTTAAGGAAAAGAAATCTTATTCTTTAAGTATTGTCGAAGGAAGCGTCTCGCAAGAGGATCTACCGTTGGCGATGAGTCAGTGAGATTAAAGAGCAAAATGAATGATACAGTCTTGGCGTATGGTATCCGTTATTGGTAGCCACAACTGGCTTGCTGATATTTTTTAATATCTATATCGCGATAAAGTCTTTAGCGTGAATGGATTTAATTACCATTAATCTCCCCGGATTATGCTGAGAGGCGCTCATCATCACTTTGATGACTTCGAACCACAATTACAATTGCTATATGTTATGCATTAGGATGAAGTTCATGAAACAAATACAGATTTCCCACTCATAAATTATTCTGGGCTGACAATATACATATTCCGGGATATCACTGATCAATTTCTCGAAGGGTAGGCTAAGGATAGAAATTTCAATTTGCCGCCCTGGATATCCGGCCTCATCACTCCTTGTTTTTTTTATTCAACTGAATTGCCATGTCGTTTGATAGAGTATGTATCTCAGTCAGGTTCTGATTGTGACCGGTCGTTTGAACACCAAGGGAGATCTAAAACACATGATATTCAAACGGTCCCTAGCCCCGGGTTAAGCGCAGACACAACTTAGGAAAAATAGCATCGGAGATTCTGCTCGACACGATCGTGTACGGTATTTATCACAGAATATGAGAACTTTGAGTGCACTACGCTCGTGCCTACGGATCTGGAAATAATTAATCACAGTTTAACTCCTGTGAGGGGAAAAAAGACAAAACATATATATATATTCTGAGTAAACGTCAGGTTTACTCGAATCACCCCGAGTTAAAATTAGAATCAACAAGGTTTAGAGATGTCACCGATTTTTTTAATAGGGATTCCCCTAAATAAATCCGATTCCATAATGGTTTATTATTCTCATTCGTGTAACGAAAATCATGCAGACCAATCACATGGGTATGAGAACAGTTAAACAAAAATTGATTAGATTTTCGTTATCTTCAGTGAATTCCGAATCATTATTTTCAATGTATTTCAAAAACTGACAAGACACATCTTAAACCTTTGTCACTGGCATGCTGTGTTATTGCACTGTATGTACATTCAAGTCTACTGACCTGGAACAAATTGATTACATCTTGACGCCGGATAATAGCAACCGTTCAATGCGGTTATGTTGCTATTTGTCGTAGCCGAATAGATTGACGCGGATACTTGCAGAGGATTCCCGGTGCTTTGAGACTGGTATATAAGCTGTGTGTTTCAAACGCTTTTTGATATCGTCAAGGATATCTGATCATGTGTGCATTGGATAAGCATTCGAATTACAGCCCATTGTTCACACTTGGAATGATGGGTATATCGGAATCCCTGTATCCATACGCGAAACCAATGATTAAACCAACGATAAACTGCAGGTAAAATACACATATTTTCGCCTGGTGTACAGGTTTAGCTATCGTGCAATTTACTGAGCCTCGATAGCCCATGGCTGAAACCATCCGAGTCTAAGTGTCCACAACACGATGATATAGTGCCAAACAGCATCTACGTCGTCCACGACTATTACTATTTTCTAGAGCACACTAAAGAAGATTTCCGTGAAAATAGAAGACATTATTTAAAACATGACATAACGTGCAACAAAGATGTACATTTCCACGACATTTATTGAAAGCCAAATACCCAATCTTTAACCCTACCAGACCTGGGAGGGCTCTTACAAAACTTTCTCTCCTATCTCCGGAACAACAAAAACTTGAGAACGGAGACTGTAACTTTGTAGCTTATCATACTGGGCTCATTTAGTGCCTACTTGCATGACCCTCGAGCAGAGGAGCATGCAGATAAATGGCGGTCATGTGGGGTACCTGTGATGTTTTCGTTATTTTTCTTCAAAATTTTTGATTTTCTGAGAGGACAAGTGGACAAAAACTATTTTATTTCACATCAGACTATTATTTACTAATTTATCATGCAGTTTTTGCGAAGAAATGATATAAATCATAAATCGAAAAATCTGACCGGAATACCGACCGAAAAATGTTTTTTTTTAAAATGGCGTAACTGACATCATACCGTCAACCTGCAGAGGTTAACTCGGTGTGGTAAATTTCAACACCTTATCGCAAGCGGTAAGAAAAATATTAGGGAGAAGGAGGGGTGGGGAGGGGGGCGAAATGAACCCCCCAGGCCTGGACAGGTCCCAAAAATCCCAAGCCAGATATGGTTAATATATGAATCCAACCCCAGGCGAAAAATCTATCCTGAGGTTACTGGTCAAGACATTCCCATCTGTAACACAGAAAGGCTATGTGGATGCTGTTCACTTTGACTGAATGAGGAGCTGACTCTTAAAATGGCTCGCCCACTTCATTGTAGTATAATGTGCAAATCTGTTGCGTTCATTCCTACACAGTGCATAACTAGTGCACTGAGCGCCATTACCTTCGATAATAACATGGGATGATACAACATTAGTTACGTTAGTAAGACTGTACGATTAAAACTCCATGCAAACAATAGCTCAATTTATATGTACGATTGACATTGATGATAGGGAACATATGAATCATGACAGAACCTAGCAATAGACCATCACATCAGGGATACCATCACGATCTGCCTGTGGAGGTTGCCTAGTAATGAAGCAAAACAGTAACCAGAGTTGATTTTATAATTGCATGCACTCATCAATTCGGTGAACCTGAGGTAATACCTACAAGCAGCACGAGATGATATATAGGGATTCAATCGAGAATGATCAGCAACGTCGTTGTCATGTAAGCGCGGGCATAAGATGCTAAGAAAGTTCCCACATCGTGTATTTCCAAGAAATACTAGTAAAGACAGCGAACAATTACAAAAAAAAAACAATAGTTCATCGGATATGAACGTGGGGGTACAGTGGGAGATTAAAGGCGTGTAGTATCGATCCACAGTCGTTAAACGATCGGAACTGTTTGGATAGTTTCTTAGTACCAGCAAAGAAGCCATCTTTACGGGCGTGATAACTACCACAAAGGCTTCTATAATATATGTGCTTGCCACCTGTATTATAATCAGTCAAGGTGGCAAGATCAGTCATATGTTATCCAACTTCACTGGATTCAAAAGCAATCACAATCAACCCAGAGGGAACGTCGTGTTTAGACTCAAATTCATAAAAATGAAAAGGGCTTACTCGATCATCGGATCTATGACGATTATCAATAACCCCTACAAGATATTAATATTTTTGAAAGACCTCCATATATGTATCTGATTTATTGGAATAATCTAGCCCATGTAACATGTGCCTATTTAATTAATGTCGTGGAGCATTAATGCAGAAATAGAGTTAATACACTATAAAAAGCTACATAAACATGCACTTCCAATCCAAGATTATGAAATATTGCTGTCTCGCAAACATGTTAGAGCAATCGTGATAGGCAGGTTCTCTGACACTACGCTTCCTGGTGCTTATTAAAGAGTTAAATATTCTACCTTTTTGGTATAGACGTACCCCTCCAAATTGTACTGGACTCTCAAAATGCACAAAACACAATAAAAGCTAGATTAATAGCTAATGCCAGAGGTCGTACAGCCAAAGTTCTGTTCATTCTACTAAGAAGGACCCTATAGACAGCTAAATATTTATGGACGTATTATTGTGACGTTATCTTATTTAATTAAACTAAAGTGTCAAATGTGGATACTTAAAAACTCAAAAAAATGTGACGCGTGAACTAGATGGCGAAGGACCGTACAGACATGTATCTACCTGGAATTTGTCGACTCTCTATACCACTTTCCCTCATCCCTTAATAATATCGGTGTCTAATAAACTGGCCACTGGTACATAAGCCAGAAGCTATAAGGCTTTCTCCTATTTTACTGCACGTAAAGGATATCATTCTTCTTGTTTTTTTTCTCAGAATTGATTGAATTTCTCGTTGGCAATATTTATTCGATAACACCATCAGCGTATAGGTATTTCAATTGTTAAAATGTGTGTAAGACTTTTGACAGACCTATATCTGTTCTGATTTTAGTACGTAGTCCGTTAACAAACGATATACATCCGATCTCCTACCACTGGATATTCCCCATATTACCGATGTCGCTGAAGGATATAACCCTCCCCTCATTGGATGTGAAGGAAACTAATGATAGGTAAGATGGTATTCATATTTGGACCTATAATTTTACATGCATGAAAACGACGACTTTACGACACAAGAGACGATTATAATTTTGACATAGTAAACTACTCATTTCTGGAAAGCAATATTCCATATGGACCTGTATACGGCGCATACATATCTCGCCTTGTAGCATTTGCTCGATCCTGTGCACTCCGTTACAGAAAATTATTGAATAACTTGTCAAGCAAGGCTATACCATCAAAGGCTTCATGCAATGTTTATCAAATTCTATGATAAATATCGTACACCTTCGGTAAAAAATATATGCGATCGCAGCGAGTAAGAGCTCTGGCGCTACGTTTCGTAACTTGTGTCTAATTCCACTTAATTCGGGGCTAGGGACCGTTTGAGCATCATGCGTTTTACATCTCCATGGTGTTGAATGAACAGAAACAATCAAAACATGAAGGGGATAATTCGTTTTGTAGAAAACGGCTTCAAAATTTATATGGATAAAGAATACTGTGGCCAGAGGTAAGGAATTTATGCCAAGAACATCACGATGTCTTGCTGTCATCATTGACGACTTTTGACGGCGTCTTTCGGTATGAAACTACCTTGTGCTTTTAAATTTTCTTTTGGAATTGATGCCATCTGTTATATGTAAACGGTATTGTGATTATTATCGCGGAAATTCTTTGTGAACGATGGATGGATATTGACTTTTGGATCTCACCCTTGTAATTCAAACTTGTGATGGATTCGCTCAATCCGGGTCTGTATGCAATGCATTTACGATTCACATGATTTCAAATCAAGGTCAGACTAATTAGACCCATACTGAAGCACATAACTTGGAAATTATTCGGACAGGTGTATACTTGTCCATGAAATGGTTTGAACGAAGGAATATCGTGCCGTATTGTTAGGGCCTTCTAGACAAGGAACCTTTAAAGATCTGGCTAACTTGAAATCTAAGTGTTTTGGATCATCAGTGTGTACAAATCAAAGCGTGACTGAGATACAGCATACTCTAGGTGTTATGATTATCGACGAAGAAGTTCTTGATGAACTACACATTACCACTGGATATCAGATCGGTCGCCATATATGACGATCGAAGGCATGACGATATCTCGTTTATACAAGACGCTAAGGGTTAGATCATTATTGGTATTTTCATTTGTGAAGCCTTGCAGCTGATTTCAAAGTGTTTTTGGTACTGTTCTTCTCAGAAAGGTTCAAACCTTGAGCAGTAGTGGACATGGTGAGGATATTAAACACAAAAATAGGTATAGTGGATGGAGTTCTTTTATCTTTTACTTCACGCACAGTCAGATTTACGCTCAAAGGAAGCCATATATAGTATGTATAGTTCCGATGTAAAGTGATATATTTCAGTAAGCTCATCAGTATATTATTGCTGTGGATCTATTGCCTCTTTGATGTCAGTTATTTGAAGATTTGTTTGATGGATTAAAAGTCCACCTACATTGGCTTTGTTTCAAGCGAGTCGGGTAGGAAGCTTTGGACACTAATGTACTAATAAACTATGTGACATCGTCATTACACACGAGCTGTTTCTCGCGGATCGACGATCCCAACGTCAAACACCGCTACTAAATGGAGATGATAACTTCGCATATTTTTATTAATAATAGGATAAACTCACTCTAGCCCTGTATACAGAACGTAGATTAACCTATTATTTGTTAGTCAAACGACAATTGAAAGAGAATCTCGGGGCGTTGAAAAATGCGCAGAGGTT